>PITA01007402.1:26327-91873 GCA_004023965.1 Spilogale gracilis
TTTTTTTAAAGATTTTATTTATTTATTTGACAGAGAGAATCACAGCCAGAGAGGGAACACAAGCAAGGGGAGTGAGAGAGGGAGAAGCAGGCTTCCTGCTGAGCGGGGAGCCTGATGTGGGGCTCGATCCCGGGTCTCCGGGATCATGACCTGAGCCGAAGGCAGTCGTCCAACCAACTGAGCCACCCAGGCGCCCCTAAAAGAGATTTTTAAAAAGATAATAAATATGTAGTGTTGAGGGTGGAGATAAAACAAGATTGTATTTGGCAGACAACTATTAGAACTGGGTGATACGTACACTAGGGTTCTTTTTCTCTCTACTTTTATCAATGTTTGAAAAATCCCCATAACAAAAAGCTCACAAATAATAGGTGGCATAGAGATGTGCCTTGCACAGAACAGGGTATTCAAAATAAAGTAAGCTTGTACACAATTAAACGAATCCCCTAATTTATGAGCAGGTGGGGCATGATTCAGGGATGTTGAGAAGGTGCTCAGCATCTTCAGCGATGCCTGAAATTCAACAATTAATAATTCCTCTCGTGACATAAGGTTCTTTTCCCTGTCATGATGCAAATGTTCCTGTGAGAGGTAACGTGTTCAGCTTTTACATGCTCAGCTGAAACACTCTGTCAGATCCTTGAGACCAGTTTTGGATGAGGACAGAGTGTGAGGAATTCCAGTAAGGAATATATGGGTGGGGGTGGGGGTTGGACATGTTGAGGGAAGGGATGTGGGGGACACTGGTTAGACATGAAGTTACCACACTGTGTCGCACTTTGCTACTTGGATTAGGCTCATACCAGAGGCCCTGAATGCATGGGAAAAGCAAGAGCCAGGAGGAACAAGCTTGGCTATTTTAAAATGTAGGTTTATGATTCAGGTATGGTGAGACCACCAGATGGGGAGTTGACTGCTAATAAGGAGATAGTCTGTTATACTCACTGCTCCCAAGGGGCAGGGACACCCACGCCATAGGGGCCACACGGGGCAGCACGGGGGTCACTCAGGAGGGAGGGGAAACATGGGCAAGAACCTTGATTTTTTTTCCTGTGGGAAGGAACAGTGAGGAGGGGTGAGTAGGTTTAGGATTCGCTAATGTGAATTATTTCCGCAGGCTCTGGGGCATGGGGCTAGCTCTAGTTGTTGGGTCCCTGGCTCTGAGGTGATCCGCTCAGGTGGACAGCGGCCCTGAGTGTGAGAGCTAGAGCCCACGGAGGCGGGGCGTGGGTGAGGAGGCGGGGTGGGGCGTGGGCGCAGAGGCGGGGCGTGGGGCGGGGCGTGGAGGCCTGGCTAGACTTGGGCTATGGTTTGGTGGGTGTGCATATAAAAGGCGTGCTGGCAGGGGCGCCTGGGTGGCTCAGTTGGTTAAGTGACTGCCCTCGGCCCAGGTCATGATCCTGGAGACCAGGAATCGAGTCCCACATCCGGCTTCCTGCTCAGCGGGAAGCCTGTTTCTCCCTCTCTCAGTCCCTCTGCTTGTGTTCCCTCTCTGGCTGTTTCTCTCTGTCAAATAAATAAATAAAATCTTTAAAAAAAAAAAAAAAGGCGTGCTGGCAGGTGAGTCATCTACGGTCTCAGGAATCAGCTAATGATAGCGAGACCCAGGTGTCAAAGCATAAGAAGATATGCTTAAAACATCGGCCTTTTCTCTTGCTGGCTATCTCCGTCAGCTCTCTGCCCCTTAAGTGAACTGACTCCCTCCACTCAGGATTCCGATATCACTGTCCCGGAGGGCAGTCAGTGCCTGGGGTGGGGCTCCTGCACAGCTGAGAAGGTAGGGAAGACTGTCTTCTATCACATGTTTGCTTCATTCTGCTAAATGTAACCTCACAGGCACAGAAGCTGACAATGAACATTTAACCCTTCTGGCTACACACGTGTCATCAATTTTAAGCCACACACACTTTTTTCACATTTTCACATGTCTGGATTCAGGTGCCTCTTATAATTGCTGGTATTTAGCTTCCATTCACAGAACTAGAGGGAGGTAGAGAACACTTCCTAATCAGCTAAGAAACTCTCAGCCTTCCCCTGAGATGCTCTCCGCGGGCCTTAACTGGCCTCCCCCAGGAGGGACGGCCCTGGAGGGGTGCGTCCTGCCACCCTGGGATGTCCCTCAGTCCTGAGGGGGCTACTTGAGCAGTTAAGACCCTTAAGCCAAAATGTGTAGCTAACAGAGCATCCTAGATGTGCACCCCAAACTCCAGGAAAGATCAGGAATACGTTCACGGACATGGCATGTCTTCAGTCTCCACCCATCTACATAGCCAGCCCTTCTGGAACATGACCAGTGCAAGGTGGTGCTGGGTGCGGAGATACATGGTGAATAACTACCGTTGGTCCATGTTCCCCTTGAGGAGCTCATGGTCTGGCAAAGTCCTCTTGCTGAGGAGTAACATGGGGTCATTCCAGACTGCTTTGGTTATAAGGACCCCTTGGACAATACAAGTGGCTCCTGGACAGTCCTAGGAAATTAATTTGGTTCCCTGCATCTTCTTTATGTCTGCCTGAAGATTTGTGGAGGTGAGGAAACGCATCTGCTCTTCAGTCTGAAGATTGTCTTGACCCAAGAGGGCACCCAGGGCAGAGGCTGATTCACTAGTTTGGGTGGAGTTTCCCTCAACCAGCTGAGGACCCTCACCAGCCACCACCCTCCTCTCCGGTGAGCCAGAAGGTAAGAATGAGCGACCCCCTTCCTTTACAAGGGGCGAACAGAGCTGTTTGTGACATCTCTGCTTTCCGGAGCACAGGCCTTCACCCTCGCCGCCGTCTGCTTCTCCGTCTCCACACCTTCTCTTAGGTCTCAAACATACTGACAGAGCCCTGACCCTGGGCTATCAGGAGCAACCCACGTCCGCCTTGCCTGCCCAGTGCCCCACCGTAGCAGAGACTCAAATAGGTAGCAATGCCCTGCCCATTAATTTCTCAAAACAAGGTCATTGAGCAAACTCCCTGGGGTGAGCTCTTTCTCTTCCTTGGTACTTTTCCTCAGACCATCACAGACTATCTTTGGAATAATTCAAACTGCTTTGTCTCAATTAATGCTCAGAATACTGGAGCTAGTTTTAGGCAATGTGAGGTGAGAAATACTGCAGTCACATTTTTACAAAACCTCTAGAGTTCCTTTGCCACACCCCAGTTCCCTGCTCTTCAGCTCCGGGACCCACAGTTGCCATATAAGCCCCCCACCCCACCCCCCATGCTAGCTCCCTGTCTGCACACCTGATGCACAGTACTTTATTCTGCAAATGTGGCTAGGATGATCAGGGAGCTTAGTGACTTACTGAGAAATAGATATATACTGAGAAGGGTACACACCTGCAAATCAATGAGAAGAAAATGAAGAAAACACCCATTTTAATCACAGAGGGGATAAAGAAAGTGGGGAAAACAAACCCAAACAGGCATTTTACGAGGTGACTTCCCTGAAGATAGCTAAAATACTGAAATACTGAAAACAGATCCTTTGTGAAAAGAGATGATTAACAGGTACTTATAGCTCTCTCCACATTTCAGAGCAGTTTCATAGAAATTATTTATGCACTTTGATACCTTCAAAACTAAGAAAGAAAAGCTTTAGGACTGCAGTCTGCAACTAATTTAATGATTAGTCATTAAGTGCCTCCCATGAGCCAGATTCTGTGTTCATTACCTCTATTCCACATAACAGCCCTGATGTGGATGATAGTACCTTCATTTTGCAGAAGAGAAAAACAGGTTCAGAGAGGTTAAGTAACTTGCCTAAGGTCACACAGCTGATTAGTGGTGGACTAAGGACTTGAGCCCAACTCTGCCAAGGCCGTTGCAGTTGTGAACTTTTTCACCCTGTAGTGTGGGAGGTTGTCAGTTATAAATTAATTGGCCCTTGGTGCCAAATGCATCGTTCCCTTCATGCTTTCTGAAAAACAAGGCTTTCTTCTTTAAAGCAGGCACGATGATGGCGCCTGCGTGGCTCAGTCGGTTAAGCCGCTGCCTTCAGCTCAGGTCATGATCCCTGGGTGCTAGGGCTCCCTGCTCAGCGGGGAGTCTGCTTCTCCCTCTCCCTCCCGCTCTGCCTTCTCTTGCTATTTCTCTGAAACGAACAAATAAATAAAGTGGGCACGATGTCAAGCTTTCTCGGTAGAGGGCGCTGGAGGGACATTGTGGGATGAAGGTCAGCGGCAGTAGCCCCGGGGGTTGGCGGTGAGTGCGAGGACATCTGGTGGAGCCCTGCCCCACCCACGGGTCCAAGACGTGGTTCCTCTGTGATCTTGCAGCCTCAGCCTGGCCATGACCAGAGCCCTGTCAACACGGAACCCAGAGTCCCTGCACAACGACCCTGTGTTCTGCGGGCCTCCCCTGGAAGCCCCTGGCTGGCTCTGCAGAGTTCGGGCCGCTGGTCCCTGCCTCCACTGTGCGCACACTGCAGACTGCCGGTAGTCCTAAGCAGGTGGTCATTCCAGCTCCAGCCTGGAGAAGGTGGCCAGCTTCTCCACTCTGCATGGGCTGGACCGCGCCTTCCTCAGTGAGGCCTGAACCCCTTCCAAGTCTGTCCTTCCTCTTGGACCTTTCCTCAGCCCTAGGTGTCGTGTGTTTACTTACATCTCATAGTTGCTCTTTCATCGTACTCAATTCTTTATATTTCTAATATGTAACTTACGAATTTTAAGACTTGCCGGGTCGATGCTGTCTCCTGACTGGGTGCAGACTGCTACTTGAGGCTTCTCAACAGCCTCCAACTTGCTCACAACTTCGCGGGGTGACCCATTCCTGCAGCGGAGCTCGGACCGCCTTGCATTGCTGCGCATGCGCACACACCTCCCAGGCGGTTCTCCCAGGGAACCCAGCCCTCGCACCCGGGGCCAAAGGAGAGCGGAGCCGGTGCTGAGTTCGGAACTGCACCAGTTCAGAACAGGTGCAGAGTTCCTTTCCTGGTGCTAGGCCCTCGAGGCTCTGCACGGGGTGGAGGGGTATGTTCTTCCTCCGTCTCCTGGTTTCTTCCTCTCTGCTTCTCCCTCCCTGTCCCTGTCTGTCTCACCCCCATGCCTTTCTTCGCTGTCGCTGGAACCACACCTCATGTGCTTTCTTTGGAGTAAACAAGACCCACAGTGAAACATAATGTCTGGGAATGGCTTTCGGAATGACTGCACGGCCCTTTCTGCGTTGGCCGATGGGATGGGTGGATGACAAGTCCCCTGGCTGCTTCTTGGTTGTGTCAGCCAGGAGTACCTGGCAATGCTCAGCTCCCAGAGTAGAGCAGTCTGGCCTGAGGACAGAAGCCTGTGGGAGAGGATGCACAGCCCAAAGGCTGGAAAGCTGTTGTGTGAATGAGCCTGGATTGGGCTGCAAGTCGTGGTTTCCTAGTGTGGACTTGCTTTGTACCAGGTGTGTGACTTCGGCCAAGTTACTCAGCCTCTCGAGCCTCAGTATTCCTAGCTCAAACTATAAATGA
Source organism: Spilogale gracilis (assembly GCA_004023965.1). Taxonomy (NCBI): domain Eukaryota; kingdom Metazoa; phylum Chordata; class Mammalia; order Carnivora; family Mephitidae; genus Spilogale; species Spilogale gracilis. The sequence continues at coordinate 31,762 of PITA01007402.1, forward strand.
AATGTCCTGAACAAAAATGTGTCAAAATTAAAATTCCGCCAGAATGTTAAAAAAAATCACTCATATTTTACTCTGAATGTGGGGAGCAAACAAAAAGGTTATGAAAATATTTAAGACTGTATTGTATCCAACAGCCAAACATTTTTAGAACTTTTATTTGTTTCTATTAAAATTCAGTCTTTTTGTGGTTGAAAATTTCATGTCTCTTACAAAATTTTGGAAATTTTCTGCATGCTCTCCCCTATCTCCCTTACCTCTGCTTTGCAGACACATTCTAGAGAGCTTGACCTAGAAACTCCCCAGGAAAGTAAAGATTAGCTAGCAGACTAATGTCCTGGAGTGGTTCCAGTAGGCAATGTCTCTTGGATCAGCGTGTGTTAACAAAAATGTCCTGTACAGGTTGATGCTTTCGTCATTAAATGACATTTTAAAACAGCAGCGCAGCTCAAGCACAAGAAGCCCTTCTGAGTTACCGTCCACCTGTGCGTTCTCTCCCCACGTAGGCACTGTTTGGGTGCTTCACCCTGGTACTTCTAATCTGCAGAGTAATCCCCTGAGGGATTATTATTTGCAGCACTTGCACTGAATACCTCTGGGGCTCTTCCTCCATATCCTGCCCACAAATTCCCAGTCACTGCTGTGGCCACCTGCCTTGTGCTCATGTGCCCTGCCGGGAGCCTGCCTCAGCTGCCCTGCCCTGGTTTTTCTGACGCTCTGCAAGAGCCAGCCTGGAGCTCACACCCGCGCATCGAGGAAGTGGGGTATCCCCTCTGGCGTGACGATCCTTGGACAGCAGAGTGTCAGACGCACGAGGGAAAGCTCCCTTCCTCTACTGCCTTTGACACAGCTCCACCACCCACCGTGGGGCTCCAGTGGAGAATGCCCCCCACTCCTTATCAGCTCCCCTTCCTTCCCAGACTTGCTCTCCCCTGTTCCTGGGATCGTGCCCCATATAAACCACTGCACACAAGCCCCCATCCCGGGCTCTGTTCTCTGGGAGGATGGATCTGAAGGTAGAGGTCAGATAAAGGGAAAAGGGGGATTCTCTTGTGACACTAATAACCAACTCTGATGTGTCATCTGGTAATCTCTATTTTTCTACTTTGGTCTTAATACGCTTCCAGACGTTTTGCTACAAAATGATTACTACAAAATTATATGTATACTATCTCAGTTCTCTCACATGTGCAAACACGCACACACACACACACACACACACACACATGAACAAGTGATTCCTGTGATTCTAAGGAGACCTTTTTCTAGGTAACAATTACACGATAAAGACAGTGGTGGTGACAGTTTGAGTGACAGGCCGAGTTAGAAGAAGTCCACCTTCTGTGGCCTCCCTCAGCTGGGCTCAGGCAGCCTCACTAAGCCCTCCCCCGCCAGGGTCCCCCCTTCAGCTCTTGCTGCCCGTGCATGAAAGCATCTTAAATTCCAGCTGCCCAGAAAGCCCTTTACCCTCAGATCTCAGACCTTGAAGCCCATCTTTGCTCCAAATGTTTCTTTCCCTGATGTTTCAATGTAACCTTCCTGGAGTGCCCAGCCCGCTCAGTGGGTGGAGCATGTGACTCTTGACCTCAGTGTTGTAAGTTCAGGCGCCATGTTGGATGTAGAGATTACTTAAAATAGAATATTTTAAAAAACAATAATATAAATGTAAACTTTCTGTCTTTTATCTTTAGGTTCTATAAACTAGAGGTCACTTCAAGGTCCTGAAGGGCTAGTGGACCTCAGGTGGGAGGGACTAAATTAGAATTCAGTTCTGCCTCTGCCACTTGCCGACTAGATGGCCATGGACCAGCTCTGGGCCTCAGTTTCCACATCTGCAGAAATGAGCAAGTGGCTCAGAAGGGTTGCAGGCTGCCTCTGCTGCTCTACATTCTTGTGCTAATATAATTTCCTGCTCATGGGTGGAAAAAAAACCCATTGCTTAAAAGACCTTCCAAGCTTGGAGTTCACTCTAATGGGTTGTTGTCCTTATTTCAAAAGTAGAGCAGCTGGAAAGAAGGAAAAAAAATGTAAAATTAGAGAGCACATCTAATAAATTCCCTAAGTCTTGTTAAATGCCACAGGGCAATAAAAAAACCCAAATCCTTGCCTCTGTTTACACACACACACACACACACACACACGGGTTTTTGTTGAGACTATGACTCCATCACTTAACAGTCTGAAATAAGTAATGTTCCATAATGTTTCTATTAATACTGATCCTCTGTGCTCGAAGACTCGGGTTCAGTCTGTGCCATCACCGGTCATTGTGCCACCCAGGACCCTTGGTGTCTTCAGACCTTATTTTTCTTTGTTGTAAAATTTAGAATTGAGTCTCTTCTAACTATAGAAATACGAGATTTTTAAAAAATCCTTTACATCGAGAGTTATTTCATTTGAACCCCACAAGAATCATTCACAGGAAGAATTTTCATTACCACATAACAGATAAGAAACCAAGGGGCAGAGGTTAAGTAACTTGCCCAAGGTCATACCCAGGCATTGACTTTTGGGTTTTTTAGGCTCATTTACATGCAGACTTTGCTGTTCATGCAGAAAGCGTTTTTTTTTCCTTTCTTTCTTTTTTTTTTTTAAAGTGGGCGCCACACCCAGCACAGAGACCAAGATGGGACTTGAACTCACGACCTGAGATGGAGACCTGAGCTGAGATCAAGAGCCGATACTTAACCGTTGGAGGCACCCTGGAAAGTCCTTTTTAAAAATAATTGTTTAAATAAAAATAGTTGTTTTATTTTGAAGATTTTAATACCATTTGAAAAGTTGAAAGAATCTTATAATAACCTCCCCCACCCCGCTCCCGTGGGTGCGGCTCCCTGAGATTCACCAATTGTTAATATTTTGCCACATTTGTTTTTCCTTTGTTTCTGTCACTTTTGATACATTAACAGTCCTTATTGAACTATTTGAAAGTATGCAGCCATTCTGACACCTTACCCCCTAGTACTTGAGTATGTGTCTCCTTAGGAGAAGGATGTGCTTCATAATCACGATACCATCTCTCACCCAAGAACTGAGCATTAATCAATAACAAGACATGATAAACAGGGTATATTCAAATTTCCTCAGTGATTCCAAACCTGTCCCTGTGGCTTTCTCCCCTGGATGTAGGACCCAATCAAAGCCAGACACTTCATTTGGCCACCACATCTCCTTAGCCTCCTATAATCTAGAAGAAGCCATAGCCCCTTGACTTTCTTCCTTGCTGTTGATGTCTCTGAAGAGTCAGGACTCCCACTGTTGGATTTGCTCACTTGTTTCCTCCTGATCAGAAGGGCCTAATTATAGGGCGCCTGGGTGGCTCAGTGGGTTGAAGCCTCTGCCTTCAGCTCAGGTCATGATCTCAGGGTCCTGGGATTGAGGCCCGCATCGGGCTCTCTGCTCGTGGGGAGCCTGCTTCCTCCTCTCTCTCTGCCTGCCTCTGCCTACTTGTGATCTCTCTCTCTGTCAAATAAATAAATAAAATATTTTAAAAAACCTAATTATAAAACAGGGACTATTTGGGAGCAGAATTTCACAAAAAGTGACACAAATACTATCCTCCCAAGTAATAGGAGAGAGGGCCCTCTCACAGCATGCACCCACAGACTCACCTTCCAGCAGGGACCAGGATGTCCCAGTTAGAAAGAGCCACCTCAAGGAGTGGCCTGGGGACTTGAAAGCAGAGGTTCTCGGATTGGGCAAAGAGCAGGAAAACTTCCCAAACAACATTCTGAGGAGCCCGACCAGGGCTGCCATCACTTTATTTTGCCAAGACAGGACATTAAAAAAAAAAAAAATACCTCTACCGTCTATCATGATTTCACAAATCTACTGTCATCTCATAAATAGAGGTCATTTTAAAAACAAAAGATAGGAATCACAATCTGCAAACAAAGATCAGAAAAGGCTAGTTTTCTTTTTTCTTTTCTTTTTTAAGATTTTATTTATTTGACAGAGAGAAACACAGCCAGAGAGGGAACAGAAGCAGGGGGAGTGAGAGAGGGAGAAGCAGGCTTCCCGCCGAGCAGGGAGCCCGATGTGGGGCTCGATCCTGGGTCTCTGGATCACAGCCTGAGCCGAAGGCAGTCACTCAACCAACTGAGCTACCCAGGCACCCTGAAAAGGCTGGTTTTCTAAGGAGGATAGTTGGCAACTTTCTACTCATCCTATACCCCTGCATCTCACCTGGTCCTTCTATATCTCACTTTGCTATGACTGGGAGAGCTGTCCCAGAGGCACAAGAACCCGGAACCTCTAACCCAAACGGAATTCTCAAGAGCTAAATGACTAGTAATATGGGAGAGTGACTGCTTTGCCCTCCTGCATTCGTTTGCCTCGTGCCAGATGCACCGTCTCCGGGAGGGAGGAGAGGGCGGGAACGGCAAGCCTGGCACCTTCTGGACTCGGGGGCCCCTTCGCCCCCCATTCTTACCTTCCCTGGAGCCTGGTGGCGGGTCCTGAGAGGAGCTGTGGGCCTGGGAACACTGGCCCCTTCTCAGCCTCGCCACCTCCTGGCTGCTGCTTTCTAGTCTCTGCGCCAGATCCTCATTCTCTTCCCCCAGTCGCCTCTTCTCTTCTTCCAGAGCTGCCTTGTCGCGGAGGAGGTTGCTGTAGGCCACCTCCAGCTCCCTGGTTTGGGTTTCCAGCTGTTCCCTCTCCCTCCGCAGGGTGCCCAGCTCCCTCTGCAGCCCCTCCTGGCTCTCTGAGGGCCCGGCGGCCTGGCGCAAGGTCAGCTGGTGGAGAAGGCCCTCCAGGGAGCTGAGCCGGGCTTTGGTGGACTCCAGGTCTGCCTGCTGGGCGCTGCTGTCTCTCTGCAGGTCCAGGATGGCCGACACAGCCTGGCCCTGCTCGGGGCAGCTGGACTCATTGGGGCTGGCCACAGTGAAGGTGTACTGGCATCGGCCGCTCCGGTCATTGACCTTCCGGAGCTGGGCCGTCCTGGCTTCTAAACCCCACACCAGACAGGCCAGAAGGAGCAGCCAGACAGCTGGCATCGTGGCCTGCAGGAGCAGTGACGGGCACAGAAGCCTCAGTGCAGAGACTGGGCAAGGCTTCCCGGGAAAGCGCTCCTACTCCGGGAGGCGTGGGGATGGGTGGCAGTGCCGGTGCAGGCCTTGGCCTCACGGAGCTGTGTAAATACTGGCGAGCCACCCCTGCATGGGGGGAGCAAGAGGTGGCCACGTGAGGCTGGGTGTGGCCATGCACACGGGAATTGTTTTCATACGGCCAGGAAACGTCTTAGAATATGACATTCCAGAAATCTGGTTTGAATTTCTTTTAGAAAAGAACATCTCACTCTATGTACCCCATTCCCCTACAATATTCCCTATATCCGCACCCTGTTTTGTGCATACATGTCCACGCAGGGCCCACTTCACCCAACATGACCACATATGTGTCTGTTCCAACAAGGATTCATTCCTAGTTTATATTCCTATTTATGCTGCTAACTTTATTGAGACCTGCTTCTGTGTCGTGGACCCTGCTAGAAACCAGGGATGGAGACATTCCTAAGACACAGTCCCTCTGTCTCTGTGGCAGTGACAAATAACGGCCAGCCAGAAACAGGGGCGGCATGTCACTGGGCTTCGGGAAGAGCAATCCTGTAGAAATGGTTGGAAGGCGAATTCTCCCCATGCTCCAGCTTTAAAACAAGCATGGGTGTGTATTTGGGAGGACTTTCTAATTCTGTCCTGGCATATCAGGCCCCCTCGTCAGTGATAACCTCTAGGCTAGGCTTACCGTGTGTGTGTGCGCGCGCGTGTGTGTGTGTGTGTGAGCAAAAGTGTCTTCATCATCCTGGAAGAAGTCTGTGGGATGTTTCTCATGAATATGTAGAAAATATATATGACTGCAAAGGAAGCCCATGATATTGAAATACTATTATCAAAATATTTTTAAAACTTGAATTGTATATGTCTTTCTTCATTAACACTTCAAATTAACTAATTTATTAAACTAGGCTCCACACCCAACTTGGGGCTTGAACTCATGACCCTGAGACCCAGAGTCACATGCTCTACCAATGAGCCAGCCAGGCACCCCATTTTTATTAACATTTAAAAAACAAGATCTTTAGATACTTTAAAAACAAGGAAGGATGCCTAACTTCTAAGTAGTCTGAGCATAAACGCTATTTATTGCATGGTATTTGTACTAACCATAATGTAACATAAAATGTCTGCAATTTCTATTGGTAGTGACAAAGTCACAGGTCCTACTAATACAGCTTTGAATTTATGGCTATTTTTGTGATGACATGAAATGTTAAACCTAAAATTGATTTAAAAGGTGCTGAGGGACGCCTGGGTGGCTCAGTTGGTTAAGCCACTGCCTTCGGCTCAGGTCATGATCCTGGAGACCCGGGATCGAGTCCCACATCGGGCTCCCTGCTCGGCGGGAAGTCTGCTTCTCCCTCTCTCGCTCCCCCTGCTTGTGTTCCCTCTCTGGCTGTATTTCTCTCTGTTAAATAAATAAAATCTTAAAAAAAAATAAAATAAAAAAAAATAAAAGGTGCTGAAAATAAGGACACAATTTTTTCCCCTAAATTCACAGGCTTTTGGAGCCTCGTTTAACAATCCCTGCTTTACATGAATAAGGAAGGAAAAGAGGAAACAAATAACAAATTAAAAAAAACACCAAAGATGCCAAGAGGAGGTCTGTGCAAATCAGAATGTGAGTAGTAGACTCACCAGTAAATTTTAAAATACTGTTTGCATTTTATATTGCAATTTTTATTGTCTGATACCAAAAACATCTTCAATATCTGTAAAATAAATATTTCAGATATGCCCCAGGGGGCTTACCTCATTTTGGAAAAATAGGTTTTGCTAAAAGATTCTATTCTTATTTGGTTCTAAATTTACACTTGAACTTGAGACATTTACAAACTGGTGTCTGTTTACAGCTGACTGAAGTTCCTGAATCACATAATAAACCTTACCAAGATGATTTTCTGAAATATTTTCTAATCAGCAAGAACTGGTTCAAATCCATTCGGCTTCACTCTCAGGAATGTCTTCTGTCTGTTAAGAGGACTAAGTAAGATTGTTCCTGTGCTACGGGCCCCACAGAGGAAGGGAGTTCTGGATAAGGGAAATGTAAATAATTTTCCTGCCTTCAGTTTGCTCAGGATTACCCTGCTTGTCAAGGAAGAGTATGGAACTCGGGTCTGGTGTTCTGACTTCCCTTGGACTGGGCTCCTTTCAGGGGCCCAGCACGGCCTCCAGGAGTTCCCAGTTTGTAAATCTGCTCAGTTCCCACGGGGCGTGGTGCACACCTTCATCTTCCTCGCCCACCCGCTCCACCCCTCTCGGTCCCTCTATCTCGCCTGAGCTGCAGGCCCTCTGTGGTAGTCGCCATTGAACACCCTCCACCCACCCCGCACCTACTTCCCGTGGAGAGTGAAGGGCCGAACAATCCCCGACATTTTCACTTGGTCCAAACCAGGCTTTGTACGCCGGGCGAGAGCTACCCAGTCATTTTCAACATTCTTTATGGTTCCCTGCAAATGGGAAAAGAAAACATGGCTGTTGGGTTCACGGAGTTTTCTTCAGTCCTTGTGGCATGCCATCCCTTGTCCCCCTGGAGCCTGATGGGGTGAGGACTGATGGAGCTTCCACACTGCCTTTCTTTGCTGACCCCCCCATCACCACCCATTGTGCCTCAAGGGCTAGAGCTCTGCCTGTGGCCTGCCTTCCTATCTCCCTCTCAAAGCCTTCATGGGGCTAGAATACCACAAGGACCCCTGCGGGCCCAGAGAAGGAGAGGACGTGCCCAGGGTCACAAAGCCAACAAGTGGCAGAGCCAGAAAGAAAACTGAGGTCTGCTGATGCTGAGGTTTTTCCACTTTCTTGCATAAGCCAAGTCCCCCCAAGTGCCCAGGAGTTGCCCAAAATACATGAAAGACTCCAGTCACTTCATCCAGGAACTGACGCTCTAGGAAATGAGCTCGCTTCCTATATTCCCATTAAATGAAGGCTTTCAGTGAGGGAAAACTCATGCACACCCTTTGCTTCTTACAGCTGATGTTATGAAACTGCATCCTTTCATCAAATAGAACTACTTTCCTAAGGGAAAGAACTCACTGAAGACACAGCAATCTCCCAGCCCCATAAACAGCAGTAGACATCTGGTATGCTTCCTCCCACTCTTCACCTTCCTGCCAGTCACTGTGCCCTCCAGCCCAGCATCCCTACTCCTCAGGGTCCCGACCTCCTGGAATTTGCCTGGACGTGGAACCCCCTTTCCCTCTGAGGAAACACTGTCCACTCCAGATTCGCTGTCACACTGTGTTCCATGGCCATTTCCTCTCTGGAGCCTGGAGCCAGAGAGTCTCGGGCTCAGATGCTGTTGGCGGCCACGGAGACGCTCGTGGGGCGTGTCGGTCAAGTGCTGAGACATGCCTGTGGCTAGAGCCCCTGTGGAAGGTGCCGCCCGGGGCCTCCTATGCAAGATGGAGGCTGCAGGGGGCGCTAGGGAGCAGCATTAATAAGAAGCATTACTTACTCAAGTCCATTCAAGGTTGTTTCTGTTTGCTCGGTGTTGGTTATAAGCTGGCTGGCTACTGATTTCTCCTGCAGTTTGTCCATGAGAAAACGTAACTCCGATGAAGGGAAGGCTTTGATCACTGTTCTTCATTTTGTCCCCAGTGACTGGCAGATATAAGTGCTCAATAAATTTTCAGTAGATGCATGGATAGATATATAATTGAAGCAGAAAGAGAAAGCAAAAGGGCCTAAGGAAGGAAAACTAAGCCAGTGACACCATATTGGAGACTGTTCAGGACACTCTGGGCACCTCCCTGGTGTCTGGGGTGGGAGCAGGACTCTCCCAGGTGGAGAGGATATTTTGTTGGGGGCACACTCCTCTTCCCCAAATGCACACTGATAGCCTCAAATGGGATTGTCCCGTGCATACCTTTATTTTGTTACAGATCAGGAGGCTTACTGCAGAGCATGGTGAATTGAAATGGTAACTTAAGAGCGTGGAGGTGAGGACGAGGGAAGGGGAGGCGAAAAAGAGGTCGTCTGAACTGGGAGCTCATGACACTGTTCCCCATCGTGCCCCTTTCATCCGTGTCCTTGCTGGCCCATCATTCAGAGGATTCATTATTAAGCATCTACTGTGTGTTAAGGGCTGTGAAGCCTGTGCAAGTGTGTCAGAAACGGACGCCACTCCGAAGAAGGGGTCAACCTGTAGCTATAGGCAAGGCTATTCTGGGAGCCTCAGTGCTGGAGAAGCCCAGGAGAGGGCCATTTCCCCGTGGACAGGAAAGGCTTCACAAGGGAGATGGCATTTGTAATGGGGCCTAATGGGATGACATGTTGACAAGGGCTGTAGACGTGATTCTGGGTCTGCCTAGGGTTCTGATGTTCAGGCTGTGTCCAAGACAAGGTATGGATCAGACTAACCACACCTGTTTCCTTTGTTGCCCCCCTCCCCACTCTGCCCAAGCAGAAGGGAAGGGGAGGGCGGGTCTTAAATCAGAGAGCTCTGCAGTCTCTTCATCCAGCGCTGGTCCTCAGGGTTGTGCAGGTAGAAGCTGGTCCTCAGCACCGGGGCATCTTCCTGTGAGGAGAGAGACTTCCAAGGGCAGGTCCCGTGTAGCCCAGAGGCATATTGTGCCCTGAGAGGAAGGTGTTTAGGGGGTGGAATGGATATAAGGACAGCCCTCTCCAAGGGGTCCTGAGAGCCGTAAACGTCACACTAGCATCCAATGAAAAGTCCAAGCACCCTTAAATCATCACAAGGATATTGTTGGCGATGTTTTCCCCGCAGATTCTGCCACAGTCCCACGGGCATCCCATGAAGCCTTATCATATGGCACGTTGAGCTGATTTTCCCCCAGTATTGATAGGTAGGATTTCCACAGGGTATTAATGATCATGGTGCGGTGGTAGGAGGTGCGGAGATATAAAGGGAAGCACCGATCCTTGCACTTGGAGGAGTTTCGTGTTTGAAGGCTCTTGGAAATCTTAGGTCTCTAATCTCGAAAAGATAGGTGTTAACTTACCCCTCTAGCGCTCTCAAAAATCTGAATAAAAGTGATGATGCCTCCAATAAGTAATTAATTAAATAAAAGGAAGCACAGAGAGAAAAAGTGAGATTCATTCAGAAGATCAAAGAATAGCTCCATTTGAGAAAGAGCGTCAGGACCCCTTCATGGTGGGATGGGGGTGGGGCTGTCCTGGATCAGGCTGGAAGAGCTAGGGTTGGGGGAACAGTGATTGCTAACCTATCAGGAGCTGAGACACTGTGTCCTTCTATGCCTGACTTTACAAAAGTGTTACCCATCTTTAAATCGATGTCGTCCATATTTATTTTATCCTTAAAATGATCAAAATTAATCATCTTTTGAGAGTTTCTTGAGAATTTGGGTTTTGCTGTTATTTCTATGTCCTCTGCTAGCCTGACCTTCCTGAACTCGCCCCCACACAGTGATGCCACTTGTTGCTGGTGTTTTTAAAAATAATGATCCACTTTGGGACCTGAACAGATCACACTTTCTCTCTTTGAAGTTCACATAAAAATCCTTCCCTAAGGACCAGATATTTAACTATTAATTTGGAAATGTCTTTTTGAGCTGTTTTCCTGATTCATAATTTTTTCCTAAAATTAAAAGCGAGTGGGGTGCATGGGTAGATCGGTTGGTTAAGAGTCCAACTCTTGATTTCAGTTCAAGTCTTGATCTCAGGGTCATGAATTCAAGCCCCACATTGGGCTCCATGCTGGGCATACAGCCTACTTAAAAAAAAAAAAAAGGCAAGGGAAAATTTTATTTTCCCTCATTATTTGCCCTCCTAGAATTTTCGCTTGGACAAGTGCCATAAGGCAGTCATATATATATATTTTTTAATCTCCTCCCTGATGTATTTACCTTATGGTATGTCGTTTCTGTCAGAAACAACCTTAGTTACTATAATGAGAACAGACACAGCCTGGAAACTTTCCTAGAGCTGACATACCTTCTTTTGGATTCTTTCTCACACTGCCAAAGACATACATCTGAATGAGGGCCAAAGTGCTCGCAGGGCACTTTCATAACCCTCAGCTCATTTAACCCTCTCAAAATAACCCCAAGGTAAACTGGCAAAGCTCATAATCTCTCCTTTACAAATGGAGAGACTGTGAATCAGACTGATGAACTGACTTGTGCGAGGTTATGTGTCTGGTTCACCTACCAGGGCCTGAAGGCTCCCTGCCTCCCCATTTCATCCCATTTCGGCATTTACTGCTATTGCAGGGAAGCCTCAAGAATGAACTTTGCAAAGGCTCCTCAGACGTTTCTCTTCTACCCAATCTATTGACAAGGAGCCTGAAGGCTAGGTTAGTCCAAATGTATGTGGGTCTGTCTGTTGGGCTTATGTGTCTTCCCCTGGGTGGGACCAGAGCTGATGGGACGGGCAGCCTGAGACCCAAAGGCTGCTGTGAGGACTGCCGACACAAATCTTCCTTAGGTTGAGCAAAGAAATGCTCCTTTAGTCTCAAGGTACAGATTCTCTTTCATGTTTCCTCAAGGAGAAAAGAAAAAGGAGAAAGGGTGGGATGGCGCCTGGCTGGCTCAGTCCATGGAGCATGAAACTCTTGATCCTAGGGTTGCAGGTTCGAGCCCTACTTTGGGAGTAGAGATTACTTAAAAAGATCTTTTTTTTTTTTTTTAAGATTTTATTTATTTATTTGAGAGAGAGAGTGAGTGAGAGAGAGCATGAGAGGGGCGAGGTCAGAGGGAGAAGCAGACTCCCCAAGGAGCTGGGAGTCCGATGTGGGACTCGATCCCGGGACTCCAGGATTCATGACCTGAGCTGAAGGCAGTGGCTTAACTAACTGAGCTACCCAGGCTCCCTAGAAAGAAGATCTTAAAAGGGTGTCTGGGTAGCTCAGTTAAGCATCCAACTCCTGATTTGAGCTCAGGTCACGATTTTAGGGTCAGGGGATGGAGCCCCTCCTTGGGCTTCACACTCAGCAGGGAGTTTGCTTGGGGTTCTTTCCCTGTCTGTCTTGCGTTGCATGCATGCTATCTCTCTCAAATAAATAAATCTTAAAAAAAAATCTTTTTAAAAAAAGGGTGGGTGTTGAAGGTGGGGAGGAAGCTGAATATGGTAAGTATTCTCCTAAACTGAGACTGAAACAGGCCTTTAAAAAAAAAACAATCACGGCCGCTGCTCCCAGCTTCTCAGAAGCTGTGAAATCCGCTCATGGCAGCCCTCCTCCATGTGTCAGTTCCCTTCTCCACTTCACTAGGGTCTTCCCGCCAACTTCAGCTCTCATCTGGCCCTTTACGCTCACCGCAGGCCCGCACCTGCCACCCCAGCATGACAGCCCTTCAGCACTGTTTCCAGACTGTCTCTTTTCCAGACCACGTTCTTGGGAGAGATTTGGTGGTTGAGCTCCCTCTTTCAAGCTGACCACACCAGTCAGGAGCCAATTGAAGTTCTCTTCTTGGGAAAGAAACTTCACCATAATCCATTCAGTTATGTGGGTTTTTTTTGGGGGGGGGGCAGCGGTGAAGGTGCTATTTAGACTAGAGAAGCCTGCGGGGCCAAGATTCCCTTAGCCGATGTGGGCTGGGGAGAAATAACCCGCAGCTCTAGTTCAGCGCCCCCTAGTGATCTCTTCCTCAGCACGTCTAGGCAGTGTTTCTTACCCTGGCGGGAACAATTGCAGGACAGTCACTCAGTATTTGAGGGCGTTCTGGCACAGAGCTAGGCATGAGAAGATACTTTGAAGATTGTTAGTAAAGGTTGTAAGGGGGCAGAGGGCTAAGGGGAATATGGAGACAACCTCCGGATGACTTGGGCTTCCCTTCTTATCCGCACATGGGAAAAAAAAAAATCATAGGCACAGTAGCCATGCAGGAACAGCATAGGCAAAATGGACGGTTGTGGGTTTTTTGGGGAGGACCCTATGTGCTATTTACGTTTTTCTATGGGACAGTGCTTCTCATGGCTTGCATCAAAGAAGAAAAATATACTTCTTTTTATTTATTTATTTATTTATTTATTTTTAAATATTCTTTTTATTCATTTGAGAGAGAGAATGAGCAGGGGAGAGAGGCAGAGGAGAGGGAGAAACAGGCTCCCCTGAGCAAAGAGCCTGAGGCAGGTCTCTATCCCAGGACCCTGGGAATCATGACCTGAGCCAAAGACAGATGCTTAAACGACAAGTCACCTAGGCAGCCCTCATACTTCTTTTTAAAATGCACTCGACAACTCTACTGGAGGACAATGGGAGGAATAGAGACACGGAGTCTAAGTGGCTCGTAGTTAGCACCTAGGGTCGAATTGCCCAGAGATCCATGCTTCCCTGGTATTTTGTTCATAAATACACATTACACGTCCAGCAGCTATGCACATGGGGAATCTGTGAAATATTTTGATGTTTATAATAGCTTCTCAGAAGCTAAAAGTTTTTAATTACCAATGGAGCACAAGCCACTTGTGATCTTTGGTGTGAAGTCAAGTTGCTCATTAATAAAGGGTCGGTGTGCGGGGGGGCCAGTGAGGGTCTCGGAGAGGCTCCCGCCACGAGAGCCATGCGTTGGAAAACATGCCTAAACCAGAGCCCATTGTGGGCTGAGCCTTGTGTGTGAAAACACAAAAACCAATACTCATGGCTTTTGAGGAAGTTCCCAGATAGATCAAACGTTGCTTCACCTCTTTGGATAGTCTCTCATACCTAAATATGTTTTTACATTTAACAATTCATTTTTATTTTGAAACCTATGACCATCCTCAGAGGTTGGTACCGTTAACCACATTTTATGAAGGAGGGGATGAAGTGCCTACCCAACTTTCAGTGCTATCCCTGCCCAGCATCCCACACCTCATCGAGATGGCATCAGATTGGTAAACATTTAGGCCTCATCTCTATTAAGTTCATAATGATATTTCCGAGCAGAAATGCTCCTGAGGGGCGCCTGGGTGGCTCAGTCGGTTAAGCACCTGCCTTCAGCTCAGGTCATTATTCCCAGGGTCCTGGGATCGAGTCCCTCATCAGGATCCTTGCTCAGAGGGGAGTCTCTCTCTCCCTATGCTGTTCCCCCTGCTTGTGCGCTCTCTCTCTCGTTCTCTCTTACTGTCAAATAAATAAATAAATCTTTAAAAAATAAAACCAAATGTTCTTGAAACTTCTCTGGAAGATAACATGACAAAATGAGCACAAGAGTGTGACATCAGAAGCTTTAATGCTCATTTCGCCTCCATCTGTCTGTCTAGTGGAGCAAAGGCGCCCCATGAGGAGGGAATTTCCTCCTGAATTCATTTTACATTGCCAGGTGGTACAAGGTTAAGAATCATTTCCTCATAAAAGACTCATTACTTATGGTGGCCCGATGGTACCCTAGCTGTTTCGCATATAGAGTCCTTTCCACCACCCCTAGTTTAGTATTTCGCCACATTACTTCTGAGGAAATTCAGTTTCTGAGTGTCAAAGAAAGACAAGTCAGTGAATGTGGGAGCTGGAATGTGAACCAACCTCTTCTCCAGAGCCTGGGTGCTCTGAGGGACTGGTTAGTTCTCTAGTTTATTGAAGTTAAGTAAACGGACCAGTGGCTAATACCTCAGGGTGACATGTATTGTTAAAGAGAGGGATTTCATGACTGGAACATTTTCATCCATTCATTTCCTTTCTAAATTCTTTTATTCCACAGAGAACAGAAAATCTCTTTCCTGATCATCAGTTAAATCCATGTAACAGATTTCAATAAGCATGACTCAAAGTGTTTTGAATTAAGAAAGCACTACAATATTTTATTTTAAAAGATGGAATTGTGCTTTCCCCCCAGCAAAATTAAGGGGTGAGAGAGCACCCAGGAGGCAGGCTCACACATTTACTGAACCTCGGCAATTTGGCTTTAAGTGAGAACAGCGTGTCCTGTCCAAAATCCCAGTTCTGGTACGTTTTAACCAAAGGTCAGGCCAGGAAATTGTCTCAAAAGAAAGAGTTATCTTCTGTGTGGCTTTTTGCCCTATGTAAAAGTAGGAAAACATCAAGTATGGAAAATCGGGGGATGGCAGTGGCCCTCAAGCATCCTGCTGGAAATTGTGGCCCTCAAGCATCCTGCTGGAAATTGTGTACCTGGAAGATAGAGTTCAGGGCCAGCGAGCCCCCTAAGAGACTCTCAGTCTCCCAGGCAACTTTTCCACAAAATCTAGCTAGTTTGTGATCAGGGAAGTCAGAACGGGCTTACTATTAGAACCAGCAAGACTGAATAAGAAGGTAAATCTCCTAAAAAACAAACAAACAAATAAAAACCAAGAACACAGTGCAGCCCAAGTTAAATGTAACTGCTCTACTGTCTTTTTTTTTTCTTTTAAGATATTGTTTATTTGAGGGAGAGGGAGAAGCAAACTCCCCACTGAGCAGGGAGCCAGACGTGGGACTCAATCCCAGGATCCTGAGATCATGACCTGAGCTGAAAGCAGACACTTAACTGACTTAGCCACCCAGGCACCAACTCCCTCTTTTTTTTTAACAGTTTATATCATTGCAGCATTTTGTGTTGATTCTCTAGTTTTCCTGGAATCTTGTTTTACTCTTACTGCAACAACACTGACGTTGGGGGTTCTCCTGTGCCCCTCTGAGTGTTCCTCCATCTTAGCTGAGTTTTCTTCCTTCTGCCTCATACCTGTGGGTGCCCCACTCCTCCTTCCACTGATCTCTCCTTCCTCACAACATACACAGTCACTTGGAGAGCTAATCTGTGGTAGTCGGCCTTCAGAATGGCTGCTCAGGGGCACCTGGGTAGGATTGGCTAAAGTGATGGCATGTGATGTCTGAGATTAGGTCGTAAAAGACTGTGGCTTCCTTCGTGGACTTCTCAGGCTTTTCTCCCTCACTTGGATCACTCACTTGCGGGGAGGCATGCTGTGAGCCGCCCCATGGAGAGGTCTACCTGGTGAGGAACTGGGCCTCTTGCTGGTAGGAACATGAGCGAGCTTAGACGTGGGTCCTGTGCCAACACCTCCCTTCCCCCCTGGGTTATGATCAGGTTTTGACTCCTTAGGCATCGACCCATCCTATGTGTATGCAGCTGACGGCAAACTGGAGGACAGGAACAGAGGGGGGGGGGGGAAGGAACAGACAAAATAAATAAAAGGTAATATCTGAAGTTGATTGCCTTTTTTTAAGATGGAAAAACTTAATGTGTTTATATGTGAAAGGGAGAGAGCCAACGGAGCAGAAGTGGAAGTCGTAATACTAATAGGAGCTGACATTTATTAGGCCTGTCCGTGTGCCAAGACCCATGCTAGGCACTTTACCAGGATTATATTACTAATCTTTCATAACACACTTTTAAAGTAGGTACCGTTATTAGCATGATATTTTACAGATGAGAGAAGTAAGGCTTTGTCCAATATCACCCACTGAGGGTGATTTGAATAAAGGGGCTCTGCCCTGCTGAGCTCTAGAATGCAGAAGTAGGTGCCTTTGCTGGGATGGAAGCCAACCTTCCGTTTAAAGAGCACCTAGTAAATGTCTGGTCCTTTATTTACACTCACTCTGAAGCTTATGTATCCCTTGGGGAGGGAGATTTGCCTCCCCTTTCGAAAAGTGAGGAACCATAGCCTCCGTGGCCTCAAAGCCTTTGTTTTTTTCCTTTAAACACCTGCCATGAGTCATGATGAATGTGGAGCTCTGCAGCCTCCAATCATTCTCAGCCCTTGTTTCCAACCCTTCTCATCTAGTGAACTGAAATGAGAATTTCTCGCTCAGGAAATGATGCTCTTGAAAGCAGCGGGAGGCACCACCCTTCTCAGGAGATGACTTAATGATGGTCGTGGAGACCACTCAGCTCCTGGGAATTCTCCCTTTGCTTTTGACAGTGAAACTCTTAGTCCCACTTTTAATGACACAAGGCATGGTCCTGTTGACAACGTTCCTCTCACTAAATAAAGCAACCGATCTTCTGTATTTCTTTTCCAGAAAATTGCCATGTGCAGAATATTTTGGTTTGCTCATAAAAATTTTCTGAAGATAATCAGTAGTAAACAACTGAGAAAATGTGGAAAGAGTACGGGAAATGTCATATGAAGTCTTGCTGAATGAGAAGCGTGGAGAGAGAGGAAAAAGGTTGCAAGTAGAAAGACAGCATGTTATTAATTTTGTCTTTAACCAAACAGCAAATATTACCTGAAATGTTTATGTTGGTTCCCATTTTCCAAAACACAGTCACATATATGCTTGATGGGCCCTCGGGACAGCTGGCCTATCAGTGAGGAATGCTCTCGTCGGCTAGTGGTAGGAAACCAGCTTGAATAGATGGAAACTGTTTTTCTCATTTAACGAGAGGTGGGCAGGTGGCCTTCTGGAACTGTGGCGGCGGCTCCACAGGGTCACCAAGGATGCAGGCTCCTTTGACCTTCACCATTCTTACCATATTGGCCTCTCAGAAAAGTCACTCATGGTTGCAAGACACCTGCTCTAGTTATCACACCCATGTTCCAGGCTGGAATAAGGAGGAAGAGAAGGAGCGGTCACCAGGGACATCTTTGCATTAAGAGAAAGGTAAAAGCTTTCCCAACAGAGCTTTCACTAGACAGACAGTGCGGCCACCCTACCTTCCAAAAGAGGAGGAGAGCAGTTTTGTAGCCTTTGCAGCCTCTCTACTGGGGACATAAGCAACACCAATGCATTTTGGAATGGAAGTCTGATTAGGCAGCCAAGGGGGGTGGGAGGGGCACACAGTATTATTTCGACCTCCCGATTGCAGATGAGAAACTAATGCACGTCCCGGTGACTTTGTCTCATGGGGCAGAGCTGGGGCACAAGCCTAGATCAACACTCTCACGGTACTTCCACTGAACTACTCAGCCTCTGACTTCTGCTACAGGAAAGTATATGTGATGAAGAGGACAGCTCTCCAAAATATATAGTAATGGGGATATATTCTCAGTGGCTTGCTTTTAAACTAGTAATTTTTGCTTTTAAACTAGTAATTGCTTTTAAACGTGTTTATCGTTCTTTAAAACATCATGATTCCATTTTTCTAAATGTAGGTAACAACTAAGCTTTAAAGATATTAATGGAACCATTGTTTATTATGGTAAGGGGAACACTTCACACTGTGGGGAAACCTTTACTTTTCAATAATAGGGGGTTGGTGAAAAAAATCATAAGCCATGGAATGTAATTAGAAATAAAGTTTCAGAAGAATATTGATATTTACAATATTCTATTAAATGAAATGAGTAAATTATAAAACTGTATATACACTATGAACCTAAGTTTGTAAATATGTTTTATATATAAATGCTGGTATAAATACAGCAAAACATTCATAGATTACCTTTAGGTAATGAGAATATACAATATTTTGGTTTTTAGCTTTGCATTCTTTGCAATATAATTTTTAAAAAGATTTTATTTATTTATTTGACAGAGAGAGAGATCACAAGTAGGCAGAGAGGCAGGCAGAGAGAGAGGAGGAAACAGGCTTCCCGCTGAGCAGAGAGCCCATGTGGGGCTCAATCCCAGGACCCCTAGATCATGACCTGAGTCGAAGGCAGAGGCCTCAACCCACTGAGCCACCCAGGCGCCCAATATAATTTTTAAAAGGATTTTATTTATTTGACAGAGAGAGATCACAAGTAGGCAGAGCAGCAGGCAGAGGGAGAGGGAGAAGCAGGCTTCCCACTGAGCAGGGAGCCCGAAGCAGAACTCCTTCCAGGACTCTGGGGTCATGACCTGAACAGAAGGCAGCCGCTTAATCAACTGAGCCACCCAGGCGTCCCTATAAGATAATTTTTAAAAGTCAGATTTATTAAAGTATAATTTTCATACAGTTAAATTCACCCTTTTTATATGTGTGATACAGTTATGTGTCCACCACTTTAATCAAAATACAGAATTTTGCCTTTAAAACTCTCTTATGCCTTTATGGTTAATTTCTTCCCCCCTCACTTGGCAACCACCTATTTGATTCTGTCTCTGTAGTTTTGCCTCTTCCAGAATGTCATATTAATGAAAATAAGCACTCTTTTGTTTCTGGCTTCTATCAGCATGCATGTTTTTGAGATCATCCACGTTGTTGCATAAATCAGTGGTTCATTCCTTTTTGTTACCGAGTGTATTCCGTGGTAAGAATGTACCACACTATGTTTATCCTTTCACCAGTTGGCAGACACTTAGGTTGTTTTAAATTTTAGATGACTAGTCCTGCATTAGTTTACTAGGGCTGTTGTAACAGAGTACCACCCCCAGGCGTCCATTCACCAGCGGTTCATATAATTTTGGTATGGAAGTCTGATTAGCCAGCCAAGGGGGGGGGAGGGGCACACTATTATTTCCACCTCCCGATTGCGGAATCGGGCGGCTGAAACAACAGAAATGTAACATCTAAGAGCAAAAGAATTAGAAGGGGAAAAAACCTGAAATATTCACCAACTCAAGGAAATGAAAAGGAAGCTTGAGTTTTCTCTTGAGAAGTCTCCTGAGAAGTTGAAACTGTCTTGCACCTTAGAGATTAGAGGGTTGTATTGATATTGCCTAAGTGGTCCAGAAATCCCCAAAGTGAGAAACGATTTAGCAATCAGTCCCTCTCGGGGGTTCCTGGGTGGCTCAGTCAGTTGTGGCTAAAAATGTGCCTCCTTAGCAGTTTTTTTCTTGGTAGAAAAGAGACTATTACATGGCAGCAATTTCTTTAGTGTTCTCTGTTCTCATATCTTCATTCTGGAAGTCTTCAGAAGGGAGCCGGCCTTAAGGAATGTCAGGATGGAACCCCCCAAACGGGTCTCTTGTTATAGAATTAGAATTAATAGGGGCGCCTGGGTAGCTCAGTTGGATAGGCGACTGCCTTCGGCTCCGGTCATGATCCCGGAGACCAGGGATCGAGCCCCACATCGGGCTCCCTGCTTGGCAGGAAGCCTGCTTCTCCCTCTCTCACTCCCCCTGCTTGTGTTCCCTCTCTGGCTGTGTTTCTCTCTGTCAAATAAATAAAATCTTTAAAAAAAAGAGAATTAGAATTAATAGCAAGATGATTAAATGAAGAATATAGTAGCTGTGAAGGCAGATGAAATTAGGACAAACAGAAGCTCTGATTAGGCATTTGATACCCAAACTCTAAGTACAAGAAGCTTTAAAAAAATCTTTATGGGCGGATGGGAGAAACAATGGTAAATGATGGTATTTGATGCTTGAGTTTAATGAAAGAAAAGAGCCTAACTCATATGTTGGTGGATATATTTCCAGTCTTACTACAAATATGTATTTATTATTTAGCTAAATCGTCCTGGGGAAAGTGGGGGAAATTATGTTCGTATTTATTCTTTTTGTTCTTAAATCATCCTGATTATTTCAGTCACATCTGGAGCAAGTTTACAATTCGGGGGCCGCTGCCAAGTACAAGGATCCAATATTTACTTGGGAATGTCAACTACAATCGCAAGCAGGATGCCAAGAAGGAAATCAGCAGTCTCTTTGGGGCTGACTTGTACTTTCCAATTAACATGGTTCAAGTATCTGATCATAATTCCCTCTCAGAAATTATATGAACTGCTGGTGAATGGACACAGGTGGGAGATGAGAACGAGGGAGAGGACGAGAGCCTTGAGAGAGACAACCTGCTTACAAAAACAGGAGCGGGCCGCTGTTGGAAGTCATCAAGCAACAACGGCTTCCAGTCAGTCTTCCTCATAATGAAATAAGGAAGGGAGAAATCATTCCAAATTGTAAAAGTAGATTGGTAAATATTTTAGCTGCATGCTTCTGGGAAAGCTGCTTTCTCTGCCCCTCACGTTCCCCCTTAAGTAGGGCATACTGTTCAGAATTTAAAACCCAATGGCCAAGTTTTTAGGATAAACAAGACTTTGTGGCATTAGAAGGAACCCTGTCTTGAAAGCTGATTTCGTTTGGAAGTCAGGGTGAAGGAAAAGGAGGAGGAGTTGTTAAATAAAAGGAATATGGACGTTACAAAGAAATGATGAGGTTCGAAATGCCTGGATTTTGTTCCTGGCACCCCTACTTCCCCCGGCCATCTTAGGCACATATAATACACATGAAGCCAACTTGGCTAAGCGCAGAGCTGCCTAGAGACCTGGAGAGAGTTCAAATGTGAAAACCATCACCACGTGGGACTTAAGCTGTGTGTATAGAGACATTTTGTAGAAGACAAAATAAGCTTTATGGCAAAGCAGGATAATATAAACTTTGGGGGAAAACATAAGCTTTTTAAGAAAGTCAGGAAAAACTGACACTGCATAACATACGGAATAAGAAAAAATGTTCCATTGAATAAATTAGGTAGATGAATATGAAGTTAAACACCAGAAATAAAAGAAAATGAAGAAAATGGTGGGCTTTGCTTCTGTAAACTTTTCTTTCCAATCCACTGTTACCATGCAGAAGAGCCCCTTGACTGAAGAGAAGTTCAGATGAGAAATGAATTGTACCGAAACAGATAGTAGATAGGTTCTGTTTAGTACTTGCCAGCAAGATTAATGGTTAAAGGGAAAGAGTTGCAAAACTCTGAGAGTTCTCCAGTTTTCTTATAAAAGAAGCCATTGTTCAGGGTGCCAAGCTGGCTCAGGAAGAAGAGCATCTGTGACGCTTGATTTCAGGATCATGAGTTCAAGCCCCAGGTTGGGTAGAGATTACTTAAAAAAAAAAAAAGAAACTTAAAAAAAACCCAAAAACATTGTCTGCTGAACTAGTCACATTTACTTAAGTGGATTATGTTTTATATAATGTTAAAAGATGTACATTTTGCTCTTCACTTTATGGAAATGTAAAATACTTTCATTTATTTAAAAAATGCTTTAAAACAGTGCTGGTGGGACACCTGCCTGGATGGCCCAGTCGTTTAGCGTCTGCCTTGGGCTCGGGTCTTAATCCTTAGGGTCCTGGATTTGAGCCCCACATTGGGGGCCCTGCTCCATAGAAAGCCTGCTTTTCCCTCTCCCACTCCCCCTATTTGTGTTCCCTGCTCTCTCTCTCTCTCTCTGTCAAATAAACAAATAATCTTTACAAAAAGAAAAAAGAAACCATTCTGGTGTTGCAGCAAGTTGTGGAAATGAATGATTTTTAAAAGTTGAATACTTTGATATAAAAGAGTCAATGGTGACTTAAGTTTATCTTAATGGTACATGGTCTGTAGACCCTATAAAAGATAACTATCTCAGGGCTCATCAACTTCAGTACTCTTGACATTTTGACACTGATAATTCTTTGAACTGGGGGGGCTGTTTTGTGTATTTTGGAACATTTAACAGCATCCCTGACCTCTCCCAACTAGATACCTATTGCAACCCCAACCTACAACAAGTCAAAAATGTGTCCAGATATTGACAAATGTCTGGGAGGGGGATTTGGGTCCTAAATTGCTCCCAATTGTGAGGTACTGGTTTGTTTGTTTATTTATTTATTTATTTAAAGATTTTATTTATTTATTTGACAGAGAGAAACACAGCCAGAGAGGGAACACAAGCAGGGGGACTGAGAGAGGGAGAAGCAGGCCTCCTGCTGAGCAGGGAGCCCGATGTGGGGCTCAATCCCGGGTCTCCAGGATCATGACCTGAGCCGAAGGCAGTTGCTTAACCAACTAAGCCACCCAGGCGTCCCCACTTATTTATTTTTTAAAAAAGATTTTATTTATTTATTTGACAGAAAGAGTCACAGCCAGAGAGGGAACACAAGCAGGGGGATTGAGAGAGGGAGAAAGCAGGCTTCCCAACAAGCAGGGACACTGATGTGGGGCTCGATCTTAAGACCCTGCGATCATGACCCAAGCTGAAGGCAGCCACTTAACAACTGAGCACCCAGGCGCCCCTATTTATTTAAAGTAGGCCCACACCCAGCGTGGAGTGCAACACGGTGCTTAAATCCACAACCCTGAGGGCAGGACGTGAGCTGAGGTCAAGAGTCAGAAGCTTGGCCAATTGAGCCCCACTGGCGCCCCTGGTTTATTTTAATAGTGTTATGATAAGCCATTTAAGATTCATCTTCTAATGAAAGTAGAAATAAGGTAAGCTTATTTGTTTAATTGATATCCTCCAAAATAGAGCGTGACAACGTAACTAGTGTTGCAATGAACCCTATAAAGCACTGAGCGACGGGACCGACACATATTCCCGATGATGGTGGCTCCAAAAACAGCAGACAAAGAGAAGGGAGGGTGAGCGGGAGAGGGAGGAGGAGGAAGGAAAGGAAAGAGAGGAGAAGGCGAAGGCAGGGCACAAACTATGTTTTCCAGGCTTGGGAATGAATGGAATCCTCCGTGCCCTGGGTCTGAGCCTGTGAACAGGCAAGGTAGCTGGGGAAGGGAGCGGTCCAGTGGGATGCAAAGAATTTGATGAGTTTTTCATCAAAATAGTGACTTTCCTTGTTACAGTGATCTCTAAGGCTTGATTATTTTACATAGGAATTAAATAAGAACATTCATCAATGCAACAAATGTAAAACACTTGCTCTTTGTCAGGTCTGGGCTAGGATACAGGGTTGAATCCAATCAAAGACTACTGATCAATTAATTTAGCAGGGAAACAGAAGGTTGAGAAATGAGAAACTCAGAAGCAAGGAATTCATGGACCAGAGAAAGGTCTTTTTTTTTTTTTTTTTAAAGATTGTATTTATTTGACAGAGAGAAACACAGCCAGAGAGGGAACACAAGCAGGGGGAGTGAGAGAGGGAGAAGCAGGCTTCCCGTCGAGCAGGGAGCCCGATGTGGGGACTCGATCATGATCTGAGCCGAAGGCAATCGCTCAACCAACTGAGACACCCAGGCGCCCCCAGAGAAAGGTCTTTTAAAAAGGTTTAAAAGAAACAAAAAGGATGTGAAAGATAATGAACAGAGATTGAAGTCAGTAATAGGGCACATGCATTAAGAAAAAAAGAAAGGTAGCAACATTATCAACAATAGCCAAACTATTGAGAGACCCCTAATGCCCATCAACAGATGAATGAATAAAGAAGATGTGGTGTATATACATAACAGAATACTAAGCCATCAAAAAGAATGGAATCAAAAAAAAAAAAAATGGAATCTTGCCATTTGCACAATGTGACTGGAGCTAAAATATATCGTGATAAGCGAAATAAGTCAATCAAAGAAAGACACACTATATGATTTTACTCATATGTGTAATTTAGTAAACACAATGAATGAGCATATGGGAGGTGGAAAAGAAGAGAGGGATCATGAGAGACTCAACTATAGAGAACAAACTAAGCGCTGATTGAGGGAGGTGGGTGGGGGATGGACTAGATGGGGAATGAGTAGCAAGGAGGACTCTTGTTAATGATGAGTACCTGGGGTTATATGTAAATAAATCTCTGAACTCTACTCCTGAAACCAATATGTCAATTAACTAGAATTTACCTTTTAAAAAAAGTAACATGGTACAGGTATTAGTGGAAGTAGAGCAGCTGGGCTCTCCATCCTACTAAACTTACAATGGGCCCCCTGTCTTTTAAGTTAAATGCTCCAGAAGAGAGTAGCTGATGAGCGGGGACAGCTTCATGGGCCTGTGACATGTGCAATCATGTGGGATGCCCTCAGAAGGGCGCTGCGCTTGGTTAAAAGCGCTCTCTCTTGAAATCCTTAAGAATTATCTTTGAACTTGTATGTTGTGTCAAGTCTGGTGGGATCATGGGCATGCTCTTATCCGCGTACCTTGCCACACATCTGCAGACAGCATTCATGCTTGTTACCAGCTTTTTTTTTTTTTTTAAGATTTTATTTATTTATTTGCAGAGAGAGGGAGAGCACAAGCAAGGGGAGTGGGAGAGGGAGAAGCAGGCTCTCCACTGAGCAGGGAACCCAATGTGGGGCTCCATCCCAGATCCCTGGAATCATGACCTGAGCTGAAAGCAGATGCTTAACTGACTGAGCCACCCAGGCACCCCGGCTACCCAGCTTCTATGACACACTTAACTTGCACCTGCATTGAGTTTCCCCAGACTCCCATGTATCCTGGGTCCACTAGATACATGGGTAGGAAGCCCCAACAGGCTACCCTTTCCATTAGAACCAGACCTTGCTTCCAACATAGGAAGACGGTAATCACATCCAAAGAAACAAGAACAACCTTGAAATTAATCAGCGCCCATCCTTCTCTCCTTATATTTCTCTGTATGAGCCAAACAGTTGTGCTGAAAATGATGATGTAGAAGAGATAGGAAGATTGGGCAATTCACAGTTCTTTTTCCTTTCAGTCCTTCCTTATTCATCAGCAGGTAGACAGGGTTGGTAGAATGCGCATATTTCAAGAAGTGAAACAAAATTTTTGTGCAGTGTTTTCATTGTTCTATTGAAATGCAGAGGCATGTATGAGTTACAAAAGACAAATTGTGTACTGTTGGTGATTCTACCCACAAGATAAAACTCTTAGAATTTACATTTAAAACTGGCATTGCAGGGGCGCCTGGGTGGCTCAGTTGGTTGGGTGACTGCCTTCGGCTCAGGTCATGATCCCGGAGACCCGGGATCGAGTCCCACATCGGGCTCCCTGCCCAGCGGGAAGCCTGCTTCTCCCTCTCTCACCCCCCCTGCTTGTGTTCCCTCTCTGGCTGTGTTTCTCTCTGTCAAATAAATAAAAAAAATATTAAAAAAAATAAAACTGGCATTGCATAATATAAGAGGAAAGGTAAGATTTATTCTAATGATCAGAAATTTAAATTTTTCTTTACCTAGCATAATTACCCATACTAGGCTTTTCAAAGTTATTATTAGTAGTGATAAAATACACATAAAATTTACCGTCAATTATTTTTTTAAAAGATTTTATTTATTTATTTGACACAGAGAGAGAGATCACAAGTAGGCAGAGAAGCAGGCAGAGAGAGAGGAGGAAGCAGAGAGCCCAATGCGGGCCTCGATCCCAGGACCCTGAGATCATGACCTGAGCCAAAGGCAGAGGCTTTAACCCACTGAGCCACCCAGGCGCCCCCGTCAACCATTTTTAAGAGTACATTCAGTGGCATCAGGTGTATTCACTTAATGTTACACAACCATCACTACCCTACATCTGCAAACTGTTTTTTGTCTTGCAAAGCTGGAATGCTATACCCATTAAACAACACTACCATTCTCTCCTTCCAGTCCTTGGCAACTCCCACGCTACTTCCTATCTCTGTAAATGTGACCACTCTAGCTACTTCAGATAAACAGAATCACATCATAGTTATGCAGCTGTGACTGGCTCATTTCACTTAACGTAATGTCCCCGAGGTTCGGCCATCTTTTAACAGAGGACCGGATTTCTTTCCTTTTCTTTTAGTTATTTATTTATGTATTTGTCAGACAGAGCACAAGCAGAGGGAGCAGCAGGCTTCCTGCTGAGCAAGGAACCTGATGTGGGACTCGATCCCAGGACTCTGGGATGGTGACCTGAGCTGAAGGCAGACGCTTAACTAACTGAGTCACCCAGACGCCCTACAGCAATACTTTAATGGCACTTTCTCCCTGTTCTTGAACAAGTTGCCCCACATTTTCATTTTGTACCAGGTTCTGGAAGTCACGTAACCAGTCCGCCAATGGGGAAAGAAGCTGGGCGATGACTTGAAATATTCTCAGCCTGTGGTACTTCTTTGCGAGGAGATATTGATCACCTGTTGCCCATCTCTCTTGACTGAAGAACTGGAGAAAATAGAGTTAGCAGGCATTTTAGAGACTTATTTATAAAGGAAAACCACCTAGTGCAAGGTGTTATAGCTTGAGGTAAAGGACCTGGTGATTGGTTTCACTTGGGATTTCAGCTTCTGCTCTGTCCTGATCACCTGCGGTGAATCTCCGTCTGAGTCCAGATTGGCCGGCCAGGGAGGTGGAGTCAGGCTGCAGGAGGGGCCGGCACTGCTTTATAAGGCACTCGCCTGCCTCCTTTGAAGCTGCGGTAGAGCTCTTACACCAGGAGAGTGAGGGGGGAAAAGGAACTTTATCTTTTGATGCAGGTAACCAGGCCACTTCTGCAGGCCCAGAAAGTTCTGGGGCATCTGAGGACTCTAGATTCTCAGAGGCATCTATGCAGATATCCCCATCCCAAATTTCTAGGTCCAAATCCTTCCCCACAACTCTGGTGTGGGAGACTTGCTTCGGCTAATCCGTCCTTCTGTGAAGTGTGGTCACTTTTCTGGGTAAGTCCCTGGCCTGGTGTTCAGGTCTTTCTGCTGCTTACCTTCAGGAAATGAGGATCTCCTTACATCCAAGGAGACCCTCTAATTCTCACATTTTGCTTTAAATTCAGGTTTGGTTGTACTGCACCAGTAGGTTTTCCATTCCAAAGTCCTCCTAGTTTCTCTTCCCATTGCTCTCAAATGCAGAGACATGTGCATTCCCGTTCACGTGTCTCCCTCCCACTCGATGAGAGGGGAACACTTTAACCATTGTACCTGCTACCGCATGTCAGGAACTGTTAATATGGGTACCTCCAGTGAGGAGACCTGTGTTGCCCTCCTTTCAGTGGTGATCTAAATCTGGAATCCTATCCTTCAGGTCTGTTTTCTAGGAGCGCTCCTAGTACCAACCATCTTTGTTGGCTTGCTTAGAAAGAGCTGGACCCAGGGATTTGGGTCCACTTGTTGAGGGAATGCTTTTTAGGAGCAAGCCTCCAAGGGGCTAAGGGATGCAGGATAAGGAAGGGAGAAATGGCCATGCAAGTATGTGGTCTCAGGAAAAGTCTGGTCTTCGCTGATCTAGAGGTGTGTGTGTATGTGCGTGCTTGCATGTGTGTGGTCTCTGAAGCACATATTACAATATAGAATCGTTCCGCCTTGACACACTGGGGTCAGCCTTTTGAACCCCAGGGTCAGTCAGCCACTGGCTCTATAATACCCATAGGGGTGGAACATTTCCTGCGGGAAGGCGCTCCCTGCCCCCTGTGGGTGAGGGCAGTTCTTCAGAGAAGGGGGCAACTGTGAGCCATTAGTAGCCAACATTCACAGGAGCTGAGGAGTGGGATCTGGGCATCACAGGTACTTCCCACCCTGCATCTGGATGGTGACTGTAATGGACTGTATCACTGAGATTCCTTGCTCTCTGCTTTCTAAATTGGTTTAAAAAAAAAATGGGAGCCTTAGCACCAGATCCCATGGGAAAAAAAAACAAGGTCTGGGTATTTATGTCCCAGACTTCCTGCCTGTATGATCCCTTTAGGCTGGCTCCCTCCCTTGACCAAAGTCAATATAGCCTTGTTCATGTGACTGTCTCCCTTCCCTCATCCCTTCAAACCTAGTTGTTGCACTGTCCCTTATGGCATCACTAAGCCCTGCCCACACCTGTATTAAAATAATTCAAGGAGTCTTTAATAAAGAGACTGAGTGTGCTGTGACCCATGGAGGCTCGAATGCAGGCTGCCATCCTGGCAATGATGAGACCAAGGAAGAAGTCTAGTTTTGACTGCAAGGACATAGAGAATCCATCAGAGGGTTTTAAATAGAAGAGCGAAATAATCGGATTTTTTTTTTTTTTTTTAAACTCTCAGTTGCGATTTGTCTTAGCTGTCTGCACCAGGTAGGTTTTTCAATAATGTGTTTTCAAGATAGAGAAAAGGATGTTGTATTTTCTGGGCCCTCATGTTTGTTTTGTGTGTGTGTGTGTGGTTTCAGGCCTCAGTGATAACTGCTTGGGTATAAAATTCTTGAGTCACAGTCCCAGCCTCTCAACTCCATAGATGTTCTTCTAGTGTTCTAGAATTTCTAGAATTTATTTTTAGAGAATACTGAGAGAAGCCTACTTTTTGGTTCCTCGCAAGTAGCCCATGTTTCTGCCTCAATACTTACAGGATTTTCCACTTAAACTTATGATTTATATACTCTTCTGGAATGTATCTTAAGGGGTCTTTTCTTAGATATAAGACAAAACCTTTGTCACATAGGAATTTTTCATAGTTTGCTTTTTGGATTGATTGGAATATTGGATTGATTGGAATATTGGCTTTGGATCCACTTTTTCAGATTTCTTCCACAGGAATCCTGACTGTCTCATTCTTTTTTTTTTTTTTTTTAAGATTTTATTTATTTGACAGAGAAAAACACAGCCAGAGAGGGAACACAAGCAGGGGGAGTGAGAGAGGGAGAAATATGCTTCTCGCTGAGCATGGAGCCCGATGTGGGACTCGATCCCGGGTCTCTGGGATCATGACCTGAGCCAAAGGCAGTCACCCAACCAGCTGAGCTACCCAGGCGCCCCTCTCTGATGGCTTCTTGAGTCCCTCCTCCATCTCCCCGATTTTCTTCAGTTAATTGTACTTACTGCTTCAGTAAAGTGCTTAGTATTTGAGTTGCAAATTGTTTCTTGGCAATTCTTGCTTATTTTAACTTTCTCTCCTTCTGGCTGGTCTGTCTTCACAACTCCTTTAATTGTTCTTTCATCTCACTTTTTCCCCTTTCTCACTTTCTGAATTACAGAGATCATATCTTACATCCTCTCATGATGGGTGCTGTGGTACTCTAACCATTCACTTCCTGTAGTACATCATTTTCGAAATCATGGTCTTCCTCTGCTTCTTCAGGATAATATCCATTCAGCAGCTATTTGAGCACTCAGTGTGATGCGTGCTTTCCTAGGGAGATACATACATTCTCCAATGTAGGGGATACATTGGAGAACAGATGAGATCAAAACCTCTGTCTTAATGAAACTTACATTTGGATAGATGGAGAAAGACCATAAAACTACAGAGTGTTAGAAGGGTTAATTGTCTTTGAAGAATAGAGGGGGGACTGGATGGCGACTCAAGGAGACTTCATTGAGAAGTTGGAACAAGCAAGGACTTGGAACCTGGGAAACATTCAGCTCTCTGAGGAGGGACATTTCTGGCAGGGACACAGCAGGCACAAGACCCTGAGGCAGGACCATGCTTGGTGTGTTTGAGGAACAGTGAGGAGGTGGGTGAGGTCACAGCACAGTGAATGTGGGAAGGACCGGCAAAGATGTCAGAAAGGAACTTGGGATAAATTGTGAGAGAACTTGTGGGCCACCAAAAGAGTTTTTTGGCTTTTATTCTAAAGGAGATGAAAGTCATTGGAGAGTTCTGAACAAAGACGTGGTCTGATTACACTTTGAAAGAAACCTGTCTGTGTTCCGTTGAGAACAAGCTATGGGCAGGGGGGTGGTAGAAGCATGGAGACCAGCTGGAAAGCAGTGGTGGTATTGCAGGTGAGAGGATGAGAAGCTAGGGACCAGGTGGTCACAGCAGACACATGAGAACTGGCCAGAGTCTTGCCATATTTCTTTTTTTAAGATTAATTTATATTTCTTTGGGAGAGGGGAGAGAGTGGGAACAGGACAGGGCCAGAGGGAAGGAGAATCCCTGCTGAGCATGGAGCCTGATCCAGGTACCCCTATATTTTAAGGTAGAACCAGAAGGATTTCCTGACCATTCACACATGGGTTGTGAGAGAAATGGAGTATGACTCTATGATTTTTGGCATAAGCAAATGGAAGGATTCAGCTGTCAACTGAGATGGGAAGGAATGCTTGTGGAGTAGGTCTGGGGGAGCAGATTGGAATTTTGATTTGGACTTGCTAATCTGAAATGAGTAATCATGAAGATGTCAGAGAGGTGCCTGGGTGGCTCAGTTGCTAAGCATCTGCCTTCAGGTTGTGATTCCAGGGTACCAGGGACCCTCTTTGGGGTCCCTGCTCAGTAGAGAGCCTGCTTCCCCCTCTCCCTCTGCTGTTCCTCCTGCTTGTGCACTCACTCTCTCTCTTGCTGCCAAATAAAATCTTTAAAAAATGTCAACTAGAATATTAGTTGAGCTAAATTCAGATGTCAAATGGTAGATATAAGTTTGGGATGTCAGCACATAAACACCATTTCAAAGTCTAAGATGAGGTAAGATTTCTGGGGGGTGAGTGCATGTGGAGAGTGGACCCAGAGTGGACTCCTGGAGCAGCACAAGGTTAAGAGTTAGGGAGAAGAGCAACCAGGGAGACAGGAAAACACTGAGCCTAGGAAGCGTGTATTAGGAGAAAAGAGCCATTGATCGCATCGAAGGCTGTCGTGGTGGGATGAGGAGGGCTGAGACTGGACTCCTGGATCTCGCAATGCAGAGGTCAGGGTGACCCTAACAAAAGTAAGTTTGGTGGAGCGTAGGAGCAAAGGCTCAGCTGACCTGTTTAAGGGAGCGTGTGAAAAAGACCTTTAGACAGCAAACATAGGCAAAGTCTTCCAAAGACTGTTCCAGAGGGATGGGGTGGAAGCTGACAGGGTGAGTGGGGAGGAGAGCTGGCTGGGGTTAGTAAGAAGAAACAATAGCATTGTCTATATATTGCTGGGGAGGATCCAGGACAGTCTCTTTCCCTTGGTACACAGACCCCAGTGCACTGTCGAAGACTCGCAGGATGAGGGTGTGTCCCATTACTCAGTATGTAGGGTGCGTAGGCCAGGGCCCTTGGCCCTGCTCAGTTGGGCATGTGGTGACAGAACCCTTCCTGTACCTGCAGCTGAAAAGCAGGCTGATGTTCACCTACCTGACAGTAGTTTCTAGCATTGAACAGGCATTCACCAAGTGCGACTCTGTGCGATTCAGGAATGATCTGACCTTCCTGATTGGTTCTCTCACACGTCCAATGACTGGATTATATTAAACACTATCGTTTTCAGAATGCAGTTGCCACGGGGCTTCCCATCTCCGTTCCTAACTACAGCACTTTACTTGTTGAGACTATACATCTCTGGGCATGGTCTGCTTCCCAATATTAGCCCCCTGCCACACCTACCTGTGTAGGTAGTGGAGGGAGGTTGAGGACAAAGACCATCACTCTGGTTGTCTCTAAAAGCAGTGCCAAGCAGCGGAGGACTACATCAGATTTTCTCACCAGGACTCTCACCAGGAGAATGTGTCCTCCTTCTCTTCAAGCACCCCACCATTGTTTTGTCCACAGTTGAGATTCAGTGATTTTTACAGAGAAATTCCTCCTTGATTCCATCAATAGGCTGTGCATTGGGTATGGTTTTTGGTGACAGAATACTTTTCTTTTTCTTTTCTACCCCCCCCCCCATATTCTATTGGAAAGCTGGGATGGGTTAAATCAGGACGATCAGCCAGATGTTATTTTAAGTGAGCTACGCTTTGAAGGAAGGTAAGGCAACAAGTAACAGATATTGAGTAAGCAAAAGTGCTTAATTTTGTTTTCTATGAAATAGTTTATTTTACTATTTGTATTACTGAGGGGCTACAAATACATAGCTGATATGAACACAAGGTTCTAAACTTTGCAACACTGGTTAAGAGTGGAACGGAGAGCAGAGAAGCTGGAGAACAGGGCACAGGACAATTATATTTGCTCATCTCCACCATACATCTCACAACAGCAAAGGCACTTTTTAAAATGGTTAAACAGAAGAGCGTGGAATTTCAAACAACACATACCCAAAGCATAAAAAACAAGTGGTTGTATTTTCTTACACTTTTTAAGCTATAATCTGATACACAATTTACTTTGTAGACTTGCGATCAAATCATTAAGACTTCCTCAAATGAAAAGAATCTGATGGAATACTATAAAGCCAGAATTTTTCTATAGCCAAATATTGTTAGAGAGCACTACTATCTCTTGGCAAAATCCAAAGGCCACTACCATGTGATCGAGTCCGTTCTGCAGTGAGGACTATGGAAGCTGACTCTCCAGTACTAGCACACTTGTGTCTTTGCAGTTTCCTGTGCACACTGATCTAGAAACTGCTAGGTGCAGAGCATTATGCTGGGTGCTGTGGAGACACACACATATTTTCACAAGCCTACACTTAACCCACTCTAATTGGGTGGGTCATGCTTTCAATTCCTTCTGACCTGTTCGAAGCAGTTTCATTTTTTCCCTCCCAAGCAGTTTCTTATAAAAAAAAAGAGCCAGATTCAGAAGTCATATCTGCATCCCTTATTCTACTTGATTTTCAGAAAAAGTCAGAGTAAGACCAAATCAAACTTATAAAAGACAGCCTGAGCCCCACACCCATCTAATGTATGGTTTTGTCTGTCTACAACATGGAAAAAGCACAGCTAGACTGAGAAGCAGGGCATCTCGACTCAGCGCCTTTACAATGCTCTGTGATAATTCCTGCACAAATGTAAGCACTACAGTGCATTCTAAAACGATGTATAAATGCTTTTGGACTGATTCATGCCCTTATTCCACACTCAGAAAGATAAAATAGACTTCAATCACATTTCCATTGTGAAAACACAATAGACTGGTGAAACAGAACAGTTATCTTTGACTTGGTAATCCTGTGACTCAATACAATTAAGGACCTCTTCTGATGGCATCCCTTCTCAACATGAGAAAACAGTATCTTGCATGTTTTCTAATCAGGGTATAGACATACAGGTGTAGTCAGTAAGTGTGGGTGACAAAGCTGACAGGGCAGCAAGCATGTTCAAGACTATTGACAACGAGAAATTTCAACTTCTTTTTATTCTTGCTACACAGAAGTGAACGACGTCAAATTTCGCTGTAGAAGTGCTGAAGTCATTTTCTGACGCAGAGTGCTTGGGCGGTAAGTGGTCTGCAGGAGCACGACCCCATGTGTCCCTCTGTCTGATGTGTACCGATTATGCCTCCTCCATTTTAGGTGTTCCATTTTCAATATTGAGCTTTCTTTGAATCAAGAAACCCCCAAGTTCATAAAATCGGAGTGCAATTTTCAGTGAGCTTTATCAGGATGGAGAAGCTAAAGGACCACTCATGATACTGGGTTATATTAGAAGGAGTTAATCAGTGTTATAATCACAAAACTGCTACAGGGCAATAGGCTTTAGTAATTAAACATCAATCATAAGGGTATGTTTCAGGCATTATAAAAATAATGACCTGATTTCACTGGATACCAACTAGTATTTACAAAGCTACTTGAATTTTTCTGTTGATCTTCGTTGCTGTTAAATAATAGTTTTGATAGTGGTAAAACTTCATTTTTCAAGTGCAGGATGATCTGAGCTGAATGAGAAAAAGAATGATTAAGGGAAGGAAAGAAGGTAGGCCTGACATCAATTTGAACAACATATTTTTCTTTTGTTTTTGATTGTAAGAAACTCACATCTCTGAGATTACCACAGTAAAGTCATAAACATGCCAGCCATTTTAAGGGTCTTAGGATTAATGAAGACCAAGAAAGACAAAAGGATAAACTGTGAACCAAGTCACCACTAGAACACAGACTGACATGCCTGCCACTAGTATTTTTGGCAGCCATATATATTTAAATATACAGAGAATACCATATATAAGATATTGTCATAAATACCTCATTTTTTGTTAAAACTAAAAAAATCTATTTTTTTATATTTGAGTGGAATACTTTATTAAAAGAAACACTGGAAACATGTATTCTTTTTGAGAAATAGTCTTCATCTTTATTGCTATCCTGGAGAAACCAGATTTCTCCCCAACCAATAGAAAGTTAACCACTGATGAATCTAGCGCTAATCCCAAATAGAAGACATACATACGTATGTTAGGAGGAATTCTGTCCATCCCGTTAAAACATTTCTATTCCCGAACTGTATTAGCTAATGAGATTCTTAAAATGCTCATTTTCCTGGGTATTCTATTTTGTCAAAGGATTTAGTATTTCTTCTTATTTACATTAATTGGACATTTACAAAGAGTAGAGAGACCAGGGACAATATCCCATAGTATGTCAGACCTTCATCTTTTCTGAAATGTTATCAGACTATAAAATTTAGTGTAACTTGCAGGTGTCTGTGCTTTCTCCTTTCATTTTTCTTTCCATTTGAACAAAACCTTTTTGCCTTTTAGTACTATTCCTATAGAATTTTTTAAAAAAAAAAAACAGATTGTTTCATATGTTCTATTTAAATACTGGTTCTTCTATTAACCTTATTTCAAATTTAGTTACATATGTATATATAGTCAACATATCCATGTGCACAAGTTTCTGCAGAACCTCCAATTTTATTATAAAATTTCCTCCTCAAACACATCTGAGGACTGTTTTTTCACTTTGGCCTGTTTAAACAACACAAGGAGGTTGGCACATTTTAACGTTAACAATACATTTTATTGTTGTAAAAACAAATTTAGATTAATGATGACTGTAGCTATTTGTTACTGACTGACGGATGATTATCTACTGACTTTCTATACTCATCACTGTTGGCTGATTTGACACTTGCTTGTACAACATGCATCTCTCGGAGGATGATCAGAGAATGCAAAAGTAGCAAATTTTAAGCAGATGATTTTGGGACTTCGAGCACTTCTGGCAGAGGGACTAGTTGAAGTTAAAGAGGGAAGCTACCGAAGAAAGGATGATTAGAGAATAAGTTACCTGTGGATTTCATTTACTCACATTAGGTCTGGCTCCTACTTATTGGAGGCTAACTGGAAACAGACTGGACCATGCTGTTCATTTTCAAACACTCCAATGATGTTCTCCAATAATTTTATCTCCAGTTTTATGGTGCCATACTATGTTTTTGTATTAAGTTTTCCATTTCCATAATCCATATGCCAAAAAATTACTACACATCCCCCTTTATAGTCAAAAATAGGTTTACTGGAATGTTTGCATTATAGCTGAAGGCAGCAACATTTACAACATTTAGCTTTTGTTACACCCATAAACATGTGGAATTGCTTGCAAAGCAATTGTAATGTGAGAAGAATCTTGCAAATATTGGTGGAATGGCTATGCATGTTTTTAACATAATGTTTTAGTACTCTACATCAGCTTCTGGACTCTTCAGTCTGACCCCCACAGCGATGCAATAATGCAAGTCCTTATAACAGTATGAAATATTGTGATCACTGTTTAATTACATGTACAAACAATGAACTGGCAAGTATCTAGTTTCAAATTAGATCCTTGGAATATGGCAAAATAGAGGCTGGTTGTTTTTGCCTTAAACATAATTTTTAAAAACACATTTTGTTAGAAGGGAAGAAGATAACTGGACATTCTCAATGCTCCAATTTGAAGTGATACTTGCCTCTTAGTTTCTTGAAAAAGAAGTTCTGAAAGTTATATACATAAGTTTCATTTAAATTATGCAGCAATCTATTATTGTTGTCTGAGATTTTGTATAATGAAGATCTGTCACCAATCAAGCACGGTATTTCAAGACTGTAAGAACTGCAAGAGAAAAAAATGAAAAAGGAACAGATCAAAATCAGATTCAGATGGTATGTAAAAACAGTATTCCTAAATGTAGCTGTCTATTTTTGGAAATAGGTAATGAGAAAGGAGCTTTTAATTTTTCTTAAAGCTTTATTTATTTTAGAGAGAATGTGTATACATGGGGCAGGTGGGAAGGGGAAGAGCTCGGAGCCCAATGTAAGGCTCAAATCTCACAACTCTGAGATCATAACCTGAGCTGAAATTGAGTCAGATGCTTAACAGACTGAGCCATTAAGGAGCCCCAGGAAGGAACTTTTACCTGAGATGAAAGACAACAAATGGGAACGGAGAAGCAAAAATATCATAAAACAAACTAAATATCTAATACTGGCATTTTTTCTTTAAAGATTTTAAAGTGATTACCACACCCAACACAGGACTTGAACTTGCAACCCCGAGACCAAGAGTCATATGCTTTATTGACTGAGCCAGCCGGATGCCACTAACTTGGCGTTTGATCTAATAGGTTATGGTATTACCACAGCATACAGCTGCTACAATAATTTCTTAAATGTCACACATATTTTTCCAGGTTATTAAATATATTTATTAGAAAGTAGTTTTTGAAAAACATGGTTAATATCTTAATAGGAAAAAACTTGAAGTACATATGATAGTCATATTACAGTGGCTATCTGTGTGTAGGATTACAATGAATTTTATTTTCTTCTTTTTTTTTTTTTTTTAAAGATTTTATTTATTTGACAGAGAGAAACACAGCCAGAGGGAGAACACAAGCAGGGGGAGTGAGAGAGGGAGAAGCAGACTTCCCGCCGAGCAGGGAGCCTGATGTGGGACTCGATCCCGGGTCTCCAGGATCATGACCTGAGCCGAAGGCAGTCACTTAACCAACTGAGCCACCCAGGCGCCCCGAATTTTATTTTCTTCTGTATGCTTTATTCCACATTTTCCAAAACATCCACCATAAATACATGGTTGATTCTTGGTATCCATAGTAGTTATGTTCTATAAGGTCACTACAAACAGTGAGTTACAGAGAATTAGTGAATAATAAACCCTCATTCCTACAGAGAATACAGGGTTAAATTCCTGCAAGCCTCTGGTTACATTTCTGTCAACCAGTCAATATATAACCTTGTGTTTCTGTCCAAAGATAACCTTTTCATATATTTTGTTGATTCACGAACACTGAACTCTGGCCAACAGCACTATAACTTAGGCCTAAATGAAGCTTATCTAACACAGCTGTTTTCCAGAGGTCCATCACAGCCTTCTTGAGCTTAGCAATGCTAGCCAGCACTTTAGCACGATGCTCAGTGAAATCGCCAACAAAATGCACAAAAATGTGAGAAATGTGGCACTAAACAGAAAGACATTCGTTTACTTTATGAGAGCTGAAACTAGAAAGGCAGAGCATGGCCTCATTACACATCAGCTGGGAATGTGTACTTTGGTATACTCATATTTTCACTGTTCTGAACACAGCTGCTAGTGAGTAGAGAAGCACCTCCAGGACTGATTTCTGGTTTATACATCAGTGTTTTAGGTGAAGTCACAAACACAATCCACAAACAATGAGAACCAACACTATTTCTTTGTAACAACCTTTTTCTGTTTAAAAAGTATCACCATGAGGGCGCCTGGGTGGCTCAGTGGGTTAAAGCCTCTGCCTTCGGCTCAGGTCATGACCTCAGGGTCCTGGGATCCAGGCCCACGTAGGCTCTCTGCTGGGCAGGGAGCCTGCTTCCTCCTCTCTCTCTGCCTGCCTCTCTGCCTACTTGTGATCTCTGTCAAATAAGTAAATAAAATCTTAAAAAAAAAAAAGTTTCACCATGGAGTTTTTCAAATGGTTATTTTGAGACACTTTATACATCTTCATAAAATCCCTATAAACACAGGTAAATAGGCCTTGGAGAAAAGGAGGTAATAAAAATCATCTGACTTTAATAACATTATGAGGGGGGGGAACCATCATATGTAGAAAATCTATCTGGACTTGTCCTCCAAACACCGTATTATGAAATACAAACTTTCATACCTGAAATTAGTAGAAGATAGATGTAACAGTCATCATGTTTGGCCTTGAACAAATAGCTTAGCCCTCTATTTGCAGGTGGGGGTGGAGAATAGACAGGATTCTCTCTGAGAATCTGATAAAAGATATAGACTCTCTCCCCATAAAAATGTACATATGCATATTCACATACAATTTAAGAACATTTTCAGAGATCCAGACCTAAGGTCCTGACCTGGGTAAGAAGTCATTACTCAGTCCTAACATAGTCAAACTAGGTCAACTGGTTAACAGTAAATTAAAAGGCAAATTAGAATGAACTGTAAAACAAATGATACCGCCCAAAATTACCAATCCAGTACATACTTACTGATAATCACTAGCAAAAGGATAACAGCAACCAAAGCCATGATGGCTTTTATCTACAACACACAAAAAGGCATAATACAGGTATTAATGTTTGACTTGTTAATAAAGTCAAGAATACTATTACGTTCTACTAACTCATCAATGAATAGGCTTATCCCTTGAAAGCGTGTCCAATTTCTTCTCATGTGAACTTGCTGGCTATTTGCATCTTTTTATAAATAATCAAGAGTTCACAAATTCAGGAGTTTTTGCCTGAATTTTATTGCTCAAGGCTGTCCTTCACAGTAAAGAGTAAGAATTAAAGCTTTCATTGGCCTGAACATTGCATCTATAATTTCTCATGCTTATTTCTAGTATGAGACCAAGAAAGTATGAAATTTTGGCAACTCAGTTCACAAGTGTCAGGATATGATGAATAACACCTCTAATACAATTCATTCTCTCCATATAACATAAGGCAACATTTTTTATAGCACTTACTCTCAAAGTATATGAGAATCTATTAGGTTTTGTTCCCCTTTCTGTCTCCATTTTGAGGATATATTCCTCATTTAATAAATAACTTGCCTAAGAAGCACTCTTTGCCAGTTTCACAGTTGAGAGGAGAAACCTTAGTATTTTCAGCTCACATCTCTCTCTGTAAAATTCCTCATTTAATCCTAAAATGCATAAACTATATAAATTGGTTTGATTTTCCTGATGAATTCAAATGCAAGTCTATTTTCATCAAGCATTTTCACAACTGATTAAAGACGGTTCATTAATTTAAAAAAATACCTAGCTACTACAAACAAATGAGTATTAGAAATAGCAACCAGAACTAGCTTTAATGTTTCTAAACTACAGCTACTGGTAACATTTTAGTGGCATCACATTTATGACAAGAACAAAGTGACTAAGAGAATACATGGAAGCTTTGCAATTTGGACACCAGGTGTCTATTAAAATTATTAACTATGATAAAACAATGTTGAAATTCTCCCACCTCACCTACTTGATAATTCTGTTCACTTATTTGTTAAGTCAGGTTTATTGAAATATACCTTATCTAGAATAAAATTCACCCTTTTAAAGTTCATTTTGGTGGGTTTTTGACAAATGTAGAGTTGTCAAACACCACCATCAGTCAAATATAAGGCATTTTCATCACTACAAAAAGTTCCCTCATGACCTGTTCTAGTCAGTATCCACCTCTCTACCTTTAGCCACTGGCAACCTCTGATCTGTTTTCTCTCCTTGTATCCCTGTCCTTAGCCTTTCCTAACTCATCAAAGTCAATCCAGAAAATGGCAGTGATATACAGACTATTTAGAAATATAATTCAAATATAATTTTAAAATATAATTCAATTTTTCTCCTAAAAAACAACGTTAAAAAAAAAAAAGCATACAGTTCCTCTGATCTGAAATCCAGAAAACACCGAACAAAATCTTTATATAAAGAAAAGCTAGGCAAAATGCACACTATGGTCTTCTTTTTGTGGCTACAAGAATGGATTATGTGTATATATGGGGAAAGGAAGTGAGAGGCTCATGGACCTTTCGGTCTTCCAAATCAGGCTAGAGTAGAGAACTTCTATAAAAATGGAAAACAAAGAAAATGGGCAATTTATTCTTTAAAGAGTAAAAATTTAGGCCAAAATTAAAATTCTTGACAAGGAGAACAATGAAACATATTTCTTTCCTCAGTTCTATTTCTGAAAGTAAGCTGATTCAACAGGTCAATAGACAAAAACAAATAAATCCATGGAAACTCTTGGAAGAAATCCTTAGCATAAGGCAACATCAAGTTTATAAAGTTATCACTAACTACTGAAAATGAGAGATTAAAAACAATGAGTTTACGGCTAAGATTTTCAACAGAGTCAAAAACTGGGAGGGAAAAAAGTACTCACGTGACATGAAATTGACTATAAACTCTTAAACATTTTGTTTAATGCTTAGTAGACATATTTAAGAGGCAAATTCATTTCTAAAAAATGTTTCACAAATATATTAGTGTATATATTGATTCTCATGTTTTTCCTTGTTAAAATTTTTTTTTATTTCGTTAGAATAATAAAGAACAGTGAGTTTTTTTTTTTAAAGCTTCATTTGTCATTATGGATTCTGACATGTAAACTGCTTTTATTTTTTCCCTTCCAACAGAAAACTGTATTTTTCTCTAGCTTCCACTCCATCTTTTTAATATCTCTATGTAACATTTTAAGCTGCTTCGAAAAGGTCCTAATAACAATTTACGTGAAAAATTTATATTTCTTACAAGGTAGTAAAAGTACAAGTAATTAAATTACTAATAAAATGTGGGATTGCTTGATTCCTTTAGTTATTCCTGTCTCCAAAGCTATTAATTAATTCAACAAATATCTGCTGAGTCCCAGGATGTTCCAAGTTCGGAAGTTATAATAAACAAGGCAGTGGTAGTCCCTGTCCTCACAGATTCAGATCTAGAGGCTCTTTATTCTTTGAAGACTGAGATGCTGGGCAATTTATCCAGTGTCTTCTGACTGACTTACTTTGCATCCACGCCACCACATTTGCCTTCGAAGCTGTTTGGATCTGTTGCTAAAAGCAGTTGCGTTATCCGATAAGCTTTCTGTATCACATAGAGGATGGAGAGAAGGATTAAACGACATAACAGGATTCTTTAGTCACACAAAGACAAGAAAATATTAATTTCTACTTCTGCAAATGCATTCCCTTTTCAGCATGAGAACAACATCCTCCCTTTCCTCCACCCACAAACTCTGGTGATCTGTATTGAGAGGGAAGCAAAAAATGGCTGTAGGTTATTTTTCCTACGGTCTCAATGCTTTCACATAAACTTATGAATTCTGGTAAGAAAGTACTCTAAAAATTAAAATACTTGACAGCTATGGAAAAAATTTACATGTAGAAAAGGTTAGA
The DNA here is from genome assembly GCA_004023965.1 of Spilogale gracilis. NCBI lineage: Eukaryota > Metazoa > Chordata > Mammalia > Carnivora > Mephitidae > Spilogale > Spilogale gracilis. The sequence goes on from PITA01007402.1 coordinate 73,083, forward strand.
TTCGTAGAAGATACAAAAATGACTGATTTTGAAGTAAAACAATGAAATTTATTTTTGCTGGGACAGTATGTTTTATTGAGGATGTAGGACAGTAGGAACTCTCATATATAGCTAGTAAGGATATAAGTCGGCAGAAATCTGATGACTTTGAATAATTTGACAGTATCTAGTAAAGCTGAAAATGTCTATCCCCTACTAAACAGCAATTTATGCCTAGTTACATACCCTAAAGAAAACTTTCACACATGCGCACATGGAAATGTGTACAAGCGTGCCCACTACAAATCAGTTTAATAGTGAAAAAAATATGAAACAACTCAAACATTTAACAGGACAATGGATAAACTGTGGAACAGTCTGAAGTGAAACAACGAATTTTAAAAGTGGTTAAATAAGTTTTGTGGTTCTGTCAGTCAAGGATGAGTGAGATGTTTAGTCATTTATCACTGAAACAGTATTTGAGAAGCTAACATGTGCCAGTAACCGTTATAAGTACAGAGACTGACACTTGTCAATAAAGAGATGTTACTGAGTTATCAGGGAAAGCCTAAGATAAAAATATCAGATGAAGTTTGACGTAAGTGTTGAAAAGAAGTGATCAGATTTTTCCTTCTTGAGATAATAAGAAATACAGTGCACATGAACATAATAAGGCAAAAAAAAATTCTACCTAACTGCTCAACAATAAACTTAAAAATTTTCCATTTTCAACCCAACAGTTAATGCAATAAGATGATTCAAATAAAGGGAGCTGAAGTTAAAATACTAAAATCACAAACTTAAGGACCAAATATCATTTTCCTAAACCACGATTCCTAAACTCTGGCTAGAGAAATGGAAGAAGAATTAAACTATCAAAACACAGATTAATAATATCAAGAAATATATGAAGTATCTGTACCTGATTTGTCTTGTAGTTCATCTAGTCTCTCCCCTCTTTCAATTACCTTTGTAATATTTTCTTGCATGACGTCAATAACTTCATCCACCTGATTCTGAACACTAGTTTAAAAGAAAGATTTAAAAATTTTTTCTTTTGAGCATTTTATAATTTTTGAAACTTTCGTTAGAAAACTTCCATGATAGAAAATAGCAAGTTTTCAGAAAAGTATCCAACTATAAAATGTTTAAGTGAAGGCTATGTTAAGCACGGCCCCTCCATTTGTGGGCTTGAGCACTCAGGAAATCAAAGATACTATATAAGTGAAAGTCATATTTAACTAAAGATAGCTTATTTAGCCCTGCTCTTACAAATTCCTGTCAGAATGGTCAGTAACTGCAGATCTTAGCTAAATAGCTTGACTCTAAGAAATGAGTTTCATTTTCTTTTCCATAGGCTGCTGAGGTATCCCACAGATGCAGCTATAACCTACTTCTGTTGTAGTTTATACACTAAGGCTAACAAAGGAGTTTGCCTGGGTGTGTGATTAGCTTATGAAAGTACTCAGCTTCCAAACTGGAAATGGAGCTGATGTTCCATGGGTGTAACTGTTCACTGCTCATCAGTTTTCTCTTAAACAAACAGGTTTAAGACATGGGGACAGCTGGGAAGTTTCTGAAGCACCCAGGAGGGAGCAGAAAGGAAACTTTTTTTGCTGTTTTTCAAAATGAAAATATAATTTCCTCCTTTATGTTAGGTGATGAGGGCCTGTTCTAACCAAATTTCAGACTGTTTAATGATGACTTAATTGTCATTCATTCATCTAATTGGTTCTTAGCTGCCTACTCTCACTCAGGAGTTACCCTGAGTACACAAACACAGAAATGTTTAATAATTTAGTGTTTAGTTTTCCTCTATTCTCTTAGACAAAAATTACTTTAAATTACCTCATAAAATGGTCATGTCAGTGAAATATTTAAAAGGACAAATAAAATGAACTCATGGTTCTTACTACTCAAAAAATATTTAAAATGTACTGGATTGCTAGCTAGCAACTATATATATATATATACACACACACACACACATAAAATGAACTCATGGTTCTTACTACTCAAAAAATATTTAAAATGTACTAGATTGCTAGCTAGCAACTATACACACACACACACACACACACACACACACACAAACACTAGTATTTATATTAACATATAATGTATTATTTTCAGGGGGACCCGTCTGTGAATCATCAGTCTTACACAATTCCACACACTATATATATATATATATGGTTATGCAATTGTTGTTTCTATGGGGAAGAAAGTATTGTGTCAATTATCACCTACAATGCTTTGGAAAAAACCTCACAATACACACCTTGGCTCTGCCCTCTATTCCACAATATCCCCCTAACCCAGTGAGTCAGAGGTGAGGCATGGATGTGTAATTTTAAAAGAGTTTTATCTCTTCCCTTTGAACACCTATTATCTTCAAAAAGTTTGCTTTAAAATCAAACTGAAGACCCATTTAGACATAGGTGGATTCAGAAGTAGTCTCAGATTCAAGTAGCAATTACTTTGTTTGATGACAGTCTCTCCTTCTTAGGTCAAAAGCATCATGTAAACCCACTGATTTACACTGAATTACATTTACATTGAAGTCCACACACGGATTTCAGGGTTCATCATAGCTCCCCAGAATTCTGTGCTGCCCACAAAGACCCTATTGAAGGATATCAGACCAAAGTACAACCAAGCCAGACCACGCAGAACTCTCCTGCCCAAAAAGATCTGAAAAAGGCCCTGAATCCCTAAGATGGCTTGTTGTAATTTCTAATCACCTAATCAAAGAGCTAAAGATGTTCATCCTATATATGAACAATGGCACAAACACTTAAGCAACTAATTAATGTGTTCAATAATCAATGAGAACTCATTTTTTAGGTACTGGGAAGACAGTAATGAACAAAGCAAACAGTCCCAGCTCCCATGGAACTTATACTCAATTGTGGAATGAATGTACTGCATGAACCTTCAGAGCTGTGACACAGCCTATTTCTGTCCCACTTCTCTATTTAAAGCATTTAACACCAAGTGACAGTACATACCTGTTTTTCCTGCCTTTCCCCCACTAGAAGCTAAGCCTGATGAATGCAGAAGCCTTGCCCATTTTGTTCACTTTTGCAGTCCCAAAAATCAGCAACAGTGCTTGGGGCAGAGTACCCATTAATGAACATTTGTTGAATAAGCAAACAAATTGGTATAAGTCCTGCAAAGCATATCCAGTTACTTGAGAAAGATGTAAGATAGTGAATGTAGAGGTCTCCACTGAACTCAGAGTTATAACAGGAACACAACTATTGTCCGCCAAGGACCAACCTTGAAATTCCCAAGGTAGTTACTTTCTGTCATTTGCAAGACATGACAAGAGCCTACAGTAAGGCAGTACCACAGGGTGGCTGTGGACAACACCCACCGCAGCCCCTCCACGTGACCAGAGCATGGCGATTATGGCTGCTAATACACTACACATGATTTTAAAACAAAAACAAAAAAACTGAAGAAGTAACTATGGTCTTAAAATCCCCATAAGCAAAAGAACTCATGGATAAAGGCAGATTAATTGGGACAGAACCCGTATAATTCTAGATTAATTTTTAGTAGACTGTCAGAAACCTAAGGGTATTACCTCAACAATATGGCACACAGGCAATAAGTCTCTCACTAAGAGAAATCAGCCAACATTTTATTTTTTTCTGCTAAGGATTATAATAATTATAATATTGTATATTAATATACATAATTAATATAATATAATTAAATTGTTATTTTCTCTTTCACATACTACTGTCCACTGGTATAACACTCTTAGTCCAGCTATTGTAAACCCCTAACTTAATATGGAAAATCTCATAATTGTGTTTCTATATTTCAAGATGTTCTCATGCCTAGAATGCATCTTCTATAGAAAATTATCTACTGGGGCGCCTGGGTGGCTCAGTTGGTTAAGCGACTGCCTTCGGCTCAGGTCATGATCCCGGAGACCTGGGATTGAGTCCCACATCGGGCTCCCTGCTCGGCGGGAAGCCTGCTTCTCCCTCTTTCAGTCCCTCTGCTTGTGTTCCCTCTCTGGCTGTGTTTCTCTCTGTCAAATAAATAAAATCTTAAAAAAAGAAAAAAAAGAAAAAAAAAAGAAAAGTATCTACTTATTTACTTTAATACAAAGGATAATTCTTTAAAATCAAATAGTAACATATTTCACACGATCTTATACATTTTCACAGCAGTTACAATACTGATCTCTACTTGTATTTTATGTTGATCTTATCTTTATTATTACACTTTAAATTCCTTAAAAGCAGAGACTGTCCTACTTATCCTTTTATTTCCTAGGTCATGTGAGAGGTGCCTGGCAGAAATAGACATGCAACAAATATTTTCTGATCTGAATGAAAGATTGCATTCATTAAAAAAAAAAACATTAAGGAGTTATTATTATACTATTTCTTGAGAACACCGACATGAATTTTTTTTTTTAAGATTTTTATCTATTTATTTGACAGAAAGAGACACAGCGAGAGAGGGAACATGAGCAGGGGGAGTGGGAGAGGGAGAAGCAGGCTTCCCGCAGAGCAGGAAGCCATATGCGGGGCTGGATCCCAGGACCCTGGGATCACGACCTGAGCCGAAGGCAGACGGCTTAATGATTGAGCCACCCAGGTGCCCCAGTGTGAAGGTTTTAAGTCCAGTCTTCAGAAAGATTAGCGTCTACTGGGGAAAACTAGTATCCATGATTATACCATGGTGCATTATGTACCATAATGGAACAAAGCCCATGGTATTAGCTGTGCAACCTGGATCAGAGAGAGATGGCATCAAGATCCTGGTAATGAGTTTCAAGAGATAAGTGTGAACTGGGCAGAGTAACAAAGGAGGTTCATGGTGGGAAAGTTCTAGGCTAACGGAATATAGGTAAGAGGAGGGGCTATTTCTTTCTTTCTTTTTTTTAAAAGATTTTTATTTATTTATTTGACAGAGAGAAACACAGCGAGAGAGGGAACACAAGCGAGAGAGGGGAGTGAGAGAGAGAGAAGCAGGCTTCCCGCCCAGCAGGGAGCCTGATGCAGGGTTCGATCCCCAGTCTCCGGGATCATGACCTGAGCTGAAGGCAGTCGCTCAAACAACTGAGCCACCCAGGTGCCCCGAGGAGGGGCTATTTCAAGCATGAAATGATTAACTGGTCACTGGTGAAGAAGTTGGGGCAGGAAAGAGTAGAGGCAAGAAAAGGGTAGAAGCAGGAAAAGGGTAGAGACATTTGTAATTTGAGCAACTGAGTGTCAGGAGATGATGCTATTAACTAAAACAGACAATTAAGAACTCAAAGGAAAAACAAGAGTAAAGGAGAGTACGGAGATTTATACCATTTCCAGTTAAAGGAGAGTCATATGGTAGAAGAAAGGATACAAGTGAATGTACCCAGGAAAAGATATACGGGAAGGAAAAGATATTTCAATGTTGATTTAAAGCATCCTTAGGGCCTGGCAGCACCTGTATTCCTGAAATGCCTCTACTCCAATTATCAACAGGGAAACTGCATGGTATAGTAGTGTCTGCTGCAAGCCTCCCGAAGCCTCATATTTTCTCACCTTTAAAATGAAAATGATCATCTCTCACTTGTGAGAATTAGATGTTACAGTGTTTTTTAAACACTCAGCACAACATCCAACACTTAGTATGTGCTTAACGTCAGTAATCTTTAAGAGAAAAAAATGCTCCGCAACAAATACTCTAAAGAAAATATTTATTTTCACGGCTAACACTCCCATCTTGTGGCTTTTTAAGGTACTGTTGACAAAAGGTTTAAAGCTATACTGTATTTTTGCAACTATACATATATATTTCTGTTGCATCATGGAACATTCTTTTCATAAAGTTAAACTGATTAGACCAAGACTACAGTTAAGAAATTCCCTATCCCTAACACAGAATGCCTGTAATTTGCTAGAGTTGCATTTATAAAGCTACTATTTAACTTAAAAGCAAAGGAAACATTCCAAAGAGAATCATGTATTTTATATAGACATGTGAATATTTTAAATCTTTCACCAAAAAAATCTTCCATAAAAAGTGATGTTGAGTACTTTTTGTGGGAATAATCTGGTGTCAACATGCTAATTAAATTGAAATAAAGCAACAACGTTGCTGATCCATGAAGTTAAGAAATACTCTTAATATAATATAATTAATGTTACAAACTAAGTAGTGATAGCACAATTTAAAGAAACTCATCAATGCTAGCAATTCTGGTCACTCAAGTAATGCCAGGTACTTGTCCATGAGCAAGTTGTGTGGTAGGCTGTGCTCTACCATGTTGGGCCACTTTGGGCACACACAGAGTCATGCCCTGGTTAAATATGCATTTATGAATTTTTGCCCACAAGGTTGAATATGGATGTTTTGATGACTGATCACCTTCTAAGTTTGGCAAACCTTTAGCTCTAGAGTGAGAACCATTATACTTTCTCAAAAATCCCTTACTGTTCTAAAATTCTGTGATCACCAAAGATATTGTGCTAATTAATATGTACATAAACATATTCATGTGTGTATGTGTTTGGCACTTGCTAACATAGATACTTTGTTTGCAATGACCAGCAGTGGTCTGGGTTCATCTGGAAAGTCATTTTCAAAAGACTCATTAAGTGATAGTCAGTCTAGGCTCACTCTGTAGAAGGATATGACAGTAAACAAAGCAGACTGACAGGACAAAACATGAGTGTGTCATCAGTGGAGTCCTCTTTGCCAGGCAGTTTAGATGTAAGAACTCTGTGGGTGGGTCCAGAAGTCACTCTGCCTCAGTGCAGGAGAACAGCTCTGCCATGGCATCCTGATGACCTTGAATGCTCTGTACTCCTCCCAGAACACGAGACAAATGGCCTCTGAGGCCATCTCCCTAGAAGACTGTCACAAGACAATTTCTTACCACCTCCCAGGTTCTGATGATGTATGGAGGCTTGTTCTGCAGGCCCTATGCGTGGACTATAAAACCACTGAGCTACAGTGCAGAATGGGCTCCTTTGTCACAGGGCATCCTACAGCTCCTATTATAGCCGTGCAGCCCCTTTTGTCTTGGAGTCATCATTTTTGTATGTAGGACAAGAACCCAGAGAGTTTGGCTACTCTTCCTTTTATGGTCTACATACATAATAAACTGCCTGAATCTAAGTAGCTCATTGTATCTTAACTGGCCCAAATCAGGGCCTTGGAGCAGCAGGGACTCTCTTCTGCTGGCCTTGAAGGAGCAAGTACCATGAGTTCTACATCTGCAAGAAGAGTAATTCTGGCAACAACTACCTGAGCTTGGTCAGGAGCTTCAAGTAAGATTCCAGCCCTGGCAACACCTTGATTTCTGGCTTGGGAGAGTCCATGCAGAGGGTCCACTTAAGCAGTGAGTGAACTCCTGGACCCATGGAACATGGGAGATGATAACGTGTGTTGTTTTAGGCTGCTAAGTTCAGGCAATCTGTTACATAGCAAGAGAAAATGAAAACATCTGTCTAGCACTCAAATCAGTTTGTTGGAACATTTGTCCTATATTACAGAATCCATTAGCTAGGATTAGGCTAAGTCTGGACATTTTTTTTTTTTTTTTCACACCAACAGCTACCTGACTGAAGCCTAAGTATCTGACCAATAACTTGATTATGTATTACAGCACCCTTCCCACTGCATGCCAACCATATCCTGAAATAGAGCAGTGACTATTCCTCCTTAGATCCTGAATCCAGGCCAGTTAGTTTATTGTCCACAGGTAGTCTCAAAACTCAGTCAATTGCCAGGGTTATTTCACTGTTCCTTCCATTCCTTCTCCCTTGTCAGGACTCAAATCCTTCTAACATCAGATACATTTACTATAACATTACCCATCAACCTACCACCACCAACATATATAGAAAAAGCTTTAAACTGAAAATTACTTAGCTATCTATACACCTTAGATCAATATAGGGTTTAGAGTAACAGATAGGAAAAAATTTTGGAGGAATATAAAAAAATTTTACTTCAAAAAACTAATCTATTATGTTACTTCTACTAATTTTGAAAATGGGAATCAATCCATAGATTTAAAACTAAAATGAACCTTGAAATTATGCTAAATAAATAGATTTGACATAAAACAATCGAGTTAGGAAAAACCAACACAGGAATTGGATTTCCTTAGCCATTATTCAGAGGTAGTTTTGTGAAAATGAGAAGAATTATTGGGTTTCTACAATCCAATAGTTGTAAGTAGTCTACATCAGGGCTCAGCAAATTTTTTTCTATAAAAGGCCAGATACATAATAGATATTTCAGATTTTTGTAGACCATAAGGTCTCTGTCACAACTACTCAAATCTGCCATTGTAGTTTGAAAGCAGCCATAGAGAGTAAGTAAACAAATAGGCATGGCTGTGTTCCAATAAAACTTTACGCAGAAAAATAGGCAGCAACCAGATTTGGCTCATAGGCTGCAGATTGCCAACCCTCATCCACAGAGAAATATGATAATCACTTAAGCAAATGAGTATCTCAGGAACTTACTGCTTAATTTTATCATTTCTAGGTCCAAATCTTGGTCCAGATGGTCCCCTCCTGAAAACAAAATACCAAGTACATATTCATAATGAGAGCATTAAAAAAAAAAAGTAGAAAACACACACACAAAATCAAGCTCAACTCTAAACATGGATCAGTCATTTACTCTAAGAAACCACATTTTACTGGTATTGCTGGAACTGAATGATATTTAATCACATCTGTACTTCACTGGTACTTGGTGCTGGCCACAACTAACCTAATTCTTCTGAATGTTAAAATTTTCAGAGAAAACAGGGCTTATATAATCCTTTGTTTATATACAGGTTGTTCTAATCACTAACCTCTGAATTGCCATATCAGCTCAAGTGCCAGTGATTATGAATAGCTTTATGGTCAATTATAGAACACTAAAAGTAAAGCCACCTTCAAATTAAGTTATCATAAAACGCTGATTATCAGGAATGGATATATAGAAAAATCCATTCAAAACACAAGTATTTGTTGTTGTTGTTGCTCTTCATTTTAAACCTATCAACAAAGCTAAAGGGAAATCCCAGAGTCTATGAAAATACCAACACTTCTCAAATTAGTTACTATTCAAGTGCTGTATCATTTCAATCATTTTAATATTCTGGAAATAAAAACTTTTGGATTTTTTTTGTTTGTTTGTTTTTAAAGATTTTATTTATTTGACAGAGAGATATACAGCTAGAAAGGGAACACAAGCAGGGGAGAGAGAGAGGGAGAAGCAGGCTTCCCGCTAAGCAGGGAGCCTGATGCGGGGCTTGATCCCAGGTCTCCGGGATCATGACCTGAGCCGAAGGCAGTTGCTTAACCAACTGAGCCACCCAGGCGCCCCAACTTTTGGATGTTTTAAGTAATTATCATTCCTTTGAGATAAGAGATTAAGGTATAAACCACAAAAATGTGGTCCAGTGCCTGGCTCAGTTGGTAGAGCATGCCACTCCTGATCTCAGGATGGTGAATTTGAGCCCCATGTTGGGTGTAGAGCTTATGTTAAATAAAAAAAAAAAAAAATTAGAAAAGAAAAAAATAGTATCATTACGAATTAAACACTTAACTCCCCACTCCTCCTCATCCTAGCAACCTCCATTCAACTTCTCTGTCTCCATGAATTCGTCTACTCTATGTACTTCATATAAGTGGAATCATGTAAAATTTATCCTTTTGTGATCAGCTTCTTCCACTTAGCATAACGTCTCTGAGGTTCATCCATGTTGTAACATCTGTGAGAATTTTCGTTCTTTTTGAGATCAAGTAATAAAGGCCAAGTAATAATTCTATTGTATCGATATACCCTTTGTTTATCCATTCACCTGCTGATAGACATTTAGGTTGCTCCGTATTTTGACTATTATGAATAATGCTGCTATAAACTTGGGTGTTAATTTTTAAAAAAATATATTTGTCTCCCTTTCAACAACCAGACAGAACCACAGGGTATGGAAGCTGCATTTTGAGCAAGTGTGCCCGCTGGCTGTCAGGCCTTCTGAAAGATGTATGTTATTTGGGAGTGGACTTTCAGCAGTCCACTGCTGGTCTGAAGATTTTCTCACAAGGGTATCCAGATTCCAATGAGGGAATTACTTATTTAATCTTCTGGCCTTCTGTTCAACCCTAAGTTCCATTCTGGCAAGTAACTATTGCTCTAGTTCTAAGGCTTTTCACCATAATTGGCACCATGGCAATTAGCTTTGTGACTCTGTGGAAATCTTGTCACATGGAGGAAATTATCTTCCCACCTCATCTGACCTTGCCAAAGTGATACGACTTCTTGTTCATGGATCTCATGCATCTGCTTCCTATCAGGCAGGCTCTTTTTGTTCACCACTTCACAGGTATCAATTACTTTTTATAAAATGTTTTTATTTGGGGGGGAAAAGCCTCTACAGAAACTCTGCAACATTATAACAAAGACAGAAGCAAATGTTTCTCCTCAGGCACACCCCTCTACATCAATCTCCAGAGAAAACTCCCACTACAATATGTCCGCCTTCCTGACTCTGCAAATACAAATCTAGGCCTGTAAGAACACAGCCCTTTTTAATCATAACTGTGAAGGACTGATCAGATCAATTAACTGACAAAGTATCATGGTCAATTCAATGGGAAAAGGATAATCTTTTCATCAGATGGTGGGGGAGCAACTAGATAGCCATATGCCAAAAAGAAAAAAAAAATCATTCTTCACCCTTACCTCAACCATAAATAAAAATTTACTTGAAACAGATTATAGACCTAAATTTAAAAGTCAAAACTATAAAACTCCTAGAAGAAAATATAGGAGAGAATCTTATTGAACTTGAGTTTGGCATGCATTTCTTAAATAAGCAAAAATAATCAAAGAAAAAAATGTAATAAACTGATTTCATCAAAATCAACGGTTTGATCTTAAAAAGGTACTGCTATGAAAATGAAAAGATTAAGTTACAGACTGAAAGTACGTATCTATAAAACGTATCTGACAAAGAATCTGTATCTTGAATACATCAACAACTGAAGAAGACACATTAAAAATTGGGCAAAAGATTTTAACATGTTCTTTATCAAAGAAGATACAAGGATGGCAAATACAGGCAAAAAAGATGTCCAACATGATTTGTCATTAGGGGAATGCATATTAAAACTATAGTGAGATACCATTTCATACCTGTAAGAATGGCTAAAATTAAAACACTGACCATATATAGTACTGATGAGGATTTAGAGCAACTAGAACACTTGTACAATGCTGGTGGGAATTTAAAATGGTACATCACTTTGGAAAACAGCCATAAAAATATACTAGCCACTCAACTAACTCCCAAGTATTTTCCCAAGAGAACTGAAAGCATAAGTCTACACAAAACTTGTACATAAATGTTTATAGTAGCTTTATACATGATAGCGAAAACTATAAACACTCCAAATATCTACCAATAAGTGAATGGAGGAATGAGTTATAGTATGTTCATATAATGGAATACTGCTCAGAAATAAAAAGTAACCACTGGTACATGTGACAGCATGGATGAATCTCAAATAATTATGCAAAGTGAATGGAGCCAGTAAAAATGAATAATAAATAAAAATAAAAAGGCATACTGCATGGTATCATTTATTTCAAAAATTCTAGAAAATATAAACTATAGTGATAGAGAGCAGATCAGCGGTTGCCTGGAGACTGGGGGAGTGACAGATTCCTAAGTGGTATGAGGAAACTTTTGCAGTGATGGTTTTGTTCATTACTTGATTTTGGTGATGATTTCACAGGTGTATAGTACATGTATCAAAACTGATATACTCTATATGCAGTTTATTAGATGTAAATTATACCCCAATAAAGCTGTTAAAAAAAACTTACAGAAAAAAGTCTTCTTCTTCATCTGAATCATCTTCTAAAAGATTTCTCTGTCAAAAAAAAAAAAAAAAAAAAAAAAAAGATTTGGGTTTCAGATTCAGAAGGCTTACAAACTGTCAGGGAGGGGTAATGAAAGGAGTTCCATCCTGGCGAAATTTCTTAACTCCAAGTTTCCAGACAGAAGGAAGAGTGATTTGCCTATGCTCCATTGTAAGCTAACAGACAGAACCACATATGCCAAATCTCCAAAGAAAATGCTCATAAAAGCCCAGGATCATATGATTGACTACAAGGTAGAAAGGTCGCTGAAGCCAGGGTGGGAATAGGAAACTCTAGGCAATCAGGAGGAAGTTAAATCCCTTCTTCTTCCTCTTGCTTTCTAGTCTCTCTCTACAGGCAGAACCTAATAGGGAGCCAGGTGGCAAAGGAGAAATGTAGTTGCAAAGCTAACTCCAGCATCAGAGGAGTACAGAGGACAGGTTCAAGGCTGGGAGACAAGGATTTAATGACTGGCACAGTCCACCTATTACCTTCACGGTTCACAAATAACCCTCTACACATATTAGAACTTCCAAACAAAAACAACTTTATACCTTTATTTTATAAGATGGAACTATTTTCCTTAAGATGAAGATGATCATACCCTCTTGCAACAACCAGATCTTTTCAGAACACAAGAACTTAGATAGTATATAACTTGTAGGCAGAATAACTCCCCAAGATATCCCCATCCTAATCCTTGAAACCTGTAAAAATGTTTCCTTGCATGCTAAAAGGGACTTTGCAGATGTGATTAAGCTAAAAATCTTGAGATGGGGGGTGTATGTGTGTCTGGGTGGCTTAGTCGTTAGGCATCTGCCTTCGGCTCGGGTCATGGTCCGGGAGTCTAAGAATCGAGACCTACAAAGGGCTCCCTGCTCAGCAGGAAGCCTGCTTCTCCCTCTCTCACTCCCTCTCCTTGTGTTCCCTCTCTGGCTGTGTCTCTTTCAGTCAAATAAATAAATAAATGTAAAAAAAAAGGGGGGGGGATTATTCATGTGAACTCATCATAATCACAAGAGTTTTTAAAACAGGAAGGCAGAAGTGCCGGAACGAAGGAGAGAGAAAGGAAAGAGACAGAAGACAGGGAGGGAAAGAGTAGGGGGAAGAGGAAGAGATAGAATATCTTACACTGCTGGCTTTAAAGATAGTGGAAGGAACACGAGCTAAAGACCACAGGCAGCCTCTAGAAGCCGGGAAAGGCAAGGAAACAAATTCTCTCCTACAGCACCCAGAAGGAACACATCGTGCCAAAGCCTGGATTTTAGCCCAGAGGGACGCACTTTGGACTTCTGGTCACCAGAACTGTAAGATGGTAAATCTATATTGTTTTGAGTTTTTGGTAATTTGTTAAAACAGCAATAGGAAACAATACACCAATGTGCCTTTTCTGAGAAAATTACTCAAGGAATTTCACCAGCCAAAAAACCCAGTTATATTAGAAGAAACATTCTAATACAGAGATTGATACAATTCTTGAATCCAATAAAATGTGCGGTCAATTCTGAATAAATGATAATGTGACTGTGAACTATATCTTATAGCTACTGAAAAAGAAATGGTATAAAGAAAAACTTGAAAAGGGCCCCAAATTGTTCTAATAAAACCTAGAAGTGGGAGTGGAAGGGTGAAGTGCAGAAGTAAAAGTGAGAGGCACACCTCACCGGGGACAGGAGTAGGGGGAGACGGGAAGCTGGCTAGAATGAGAAAGTAAAACAACGGAGGAGGCATTGTTTTTGGTATGTTGACAGAAAACACAGATTTAAACATAACTAACTTTTTGTTTTGTTTCATTTTTTAAGATTTTATTTATTTGAGAGAGAGCGAGCATGAGTGGGAAAAGGGGCAGAGGGAGAAGTGGGCTCCCTGCTCAGCATAGAGCCCAATGTGCTGCTTGATTCAGGACCCCGGGATTTGACCTGAGCCGAAGTCAGACACTTAACCAGATGAGCCACCCAGGCACCTCTAAAGATAACTGTTAAAAAATATGAAGTTAATAACAAAAAAGAAAGAAGGAGAAAGGAAGGACATTTTTTAACTAATTAGTGATATTGGGGTTGGGGAGAAGATGAGGAAAAACAATCTAAAAGTAGTCAGGGAAAAGAGGGAAAACATATGAAATATAATGAACTATATCTAAGTATAATATATAAGAAATCACAGAAAGTGAGAAAATGAAAATAGGACATACTCAATATTCACTTAATAAATATGTTTGCACATCTTTTATGTGCTAGGCACTGTTCTAGGCAAGGACCGACTTTGAACAAGACAGATAAGGTCTGAACTCTCGTAGAAAAGTATCTGATGGTGACAAATGCTATGCCAAGAACTGAAACAGTGACAGGATAGGAAGTGACAGGGTGACTAAACGAGATTAGGCTGCCGTGGAAAATCACTCTCAAGAAGCGAAATTTAAGCTGATATCCAAATGATGGTAAACCGTCAACCAAAGATCAGAGGGAAGGGCACTCATGGCCAGCAGAGGGGCTGGCTAAAACAGAAAAATCCAAAATATATTAGTTATCATAATAAACATTAATGGTTTGAATGCTCCTACTGGAAGTAGAAACCATATATGATTAGAGTCCAAAAATTCCAGCCAATATCTGTGTACAAAAAAATCACCTAAAAAGAATGTCAAATAAAAGATGAAAAAAAGAGGTAGAAAAAAACACATCAGCAAGATTTATTTGATTATAATTTTAAGTATATACATAAAGCTTATTTAAAAAATTTTTTTAAAAGATTTCTTATTTGACAGAGAGAAACACAGCTAGAGAGGAAACACAGTGTGAGAGAGGGAGAAGCAGGCTTCCTGTCTAGCAGGGAACCTGATCCCAGGACTCCCGGATCATGGCTTAACAACCGAGGCACCCAGGCACCCCCATAAAACTTATTTTAAAAAGCTTCCTCACAAATAGTCTATTGGTGGATTCTACTCCCTTCAAGTAAAAAAAAAAAAAAAACTAGGGAGAGTTAGAAAAGGAAAGACAAATGTTTCTCGTATTGTATTGAAAGATACTTTTAAATCATAAGCTGTTGGAAAGAGTGAATAATATGAGGTTCAGAACTTGTACAAAAAAGGAATGTGTAAAATGAAATTAAACTATAAGCTCTATAGAGGCAGAGACTGTGCCCTCCAGTTTTTAGCACAATAGTAGGTGGTCAATAAATGCATCAGTAAATGAAGGAATAGTAGTGAGATAGGAAGTGGCTTCAGGTTGCTGTATAAAAAAGAAAAACACCAATTCCTTTCCTCAATAAATATTTCTTGGGGACTTATTCTAAAAGTAATCTATCTACAACATTCCTACCAAATGTTGTCATCTAAAATTCTGCATAACTTCTAGATTTATACATATACATAGAATGTTCTGGGATAGGGACATCTGGGTGGCTTAGTTGGTTAAGTGTCTGCCTTCAGCTCAGGTCATAATCCCAGGGTCCTGGGAGTAAGCCCACATGGGACTCTCTGCTCAGTGTGCAGCCTGCTTCTCCCTCTGCCTGTCCCCTTGCTTGTGTACACTCTAAAATAAGTAAATACTTTTTTTAAAAAAAGAATGTTCTGGGATACATTAGAAATTGGATGTTATATAAAAACTACTCTGGACTCTGAGACAATTATAGAACTAATATTCTTTATCTGGAATTCCAAAAATCTAAAAAGTTCTGAAAACCAAGAGGTTTTGTACATTTGAGCCAAAACTTATTCGGAGGAAAACCTGACCTGAATTGATGTTAGGTCATTTATTTATATGCTTACTTATATACTTAGAGTAATCAGACATTTCTTTTCTTCTTTTTATTTTAGCGAGGGAGAGAGAAAGAGAGAATCTTAAGCAGGCTCCATGCCCAGCAACAGAGCCCAACTTGGGGCTCGATCTCACAACCCTGAGATCACGACCTCAGCCAAAATCAAGAGTCAGATGCTTAACCAACTAAGCCACCCAGGTCCCCAGTAATCAGACATTTCTCTGAGAAATACTAATATACTTGGAGGTGCTGCTCCAAAGGCCAAAAGGACTGTTATATAATATGCACTTAACTACCTTTTTAAAATCTGTAAAACTCTGAATTCCAACCATATTTGGTTCCAGAATAAGATGCTGTTTATTTGTATAAAATTCACTTTGAAAGACAATAAAGAAGCTATGAGTATAGTTTGACCAATAATGTAAGTAGAATTCAATTGAATCACCAATCTAAGTAACAAGCTTTAAAATATTTACTATGAAGAAAAAACAGAATCAGAATATAGCCATAAACTTTAGATTTTTCTAAAGCAAATTATTTACAAAAGGAATTAAAACACATTTTGAATCTGTTTGAAAAATTAAGATTCTAAACTCACCCTTTCACTTTTCACAGAACCAGTGACATCATCATCATTTAGGTGGCGCTTGAACTTGGGAGGCATACTTTTTACTCAAGAAGTACTCTTCTGTTTCCCAGCAGAGTAAGTATTCACCATCTTGAAGAGAAGATAAATTTCATCCAATCTGAGACTTTGAGGTAGATGCTAAATTACCTCAATGGTGTTCAAGGCCTTTTACAAAGGAACCTCTTTCATTTCTCAGACTTTACTGCCTTCCCATTTGCTTCCTTCTGGGTGATCCTGTCCTCCACGCCAGGCCCCAATACATAAAAAATAGTTAAAACTACAAGGAAATGGATGTGACTTCTTAAAGAGAACATGTGGGGGGAATACAGTGAAAGTTTTTGTAAAATTCAAGAGCAGATTGCTTAGGAGAGGGGGAAATTAGGAGAAAATGAGACATTAAATGCTTTAAGATTTTAGCCTAGAATTAGAAGACAGCAGAACACTCCTAGTTTTTGCATTTTTAGTTAGTTGCCTAAACAATGATTCAATTTCTTCATCTGTAAAATAGTGATTTTTAGGCTTCTGCATGGAGTTGGGATGGTCAAATCAGGTAATACATGCAAAAATATTCTGTTAAGTCATAACATATTTTAAAGGACAGCACTTGGTTCCAAAAAGAGGGATTAAGTTTAGTAAGTAGGGGTTAAACAGCCAGGTTTTTTGGTTTTGTTTTTATTTTATTGCTACAGACTCAGCTTTTTATATACTAATATGCTTTGTAGATTTCTAGGAAAATGCCTGAGTATGCAGTTTATTTTGAGAAAAAGCTGACACATAAATTTGAGTTTTCAGTATCTTGGATTAGGAGATGAAAATGAGACTAAAGAACTGAATCTTTTACTATATGGTAGGCACTGTGCTCAGTGATTTACATGCATTTTCTTTTAGTCTTTATGATACGCCTTTAAAGTAGGCACTAAGAAACTAAGAATTAAGGCTTAGTAAAGAAAAGTAACTAATAGTCACTCTACTGATTAAAATAGCAGAAACATAGATTCAAATTAATAAATGGCATGATCAGTTTTAACTTTTAAAAGAACTTGTTCTGTTCTATAAAGACCACTTCCCTGTAACAACCCAGCAGTCCTTTTCCCTTTTTCCCAAGAAGAAACAACTCCAAGATCTTTAAGTTATCATTAGGAATCAGTTTGCTGTTTAATACTATATACAAGCCCAGAGTCTAGTTTCATAAACCAAATAAACGTAATATTTTAAGTTGGCCTACCAAAACAAATTGATAATTTTCTCTGATAAGAAATGCTTCCAAACTAGAAACTTAACCACTTGTAACAAAAACAAAATTCTTGCTACATAAGTAATAGCTCTAGAGTTCTTTATTCCACAGTATTTCTGTCACATACATCTGGCCCATTTTATTCCTCATACTTTGATTTCAGAATAATTCATTCATGCAACAATGTTCTAGCATGCAGAAAAAAATGACAAAGGAAGCAAATAAAAAATATGGGCTCTTCTTTTAATTATATCTGCATGTTATTATATTTTAAAACCAACACGGGCTGCTTTAAATACCCTAAGGCAAAAAACAGGCAGACTTAACATCTGTATGAAACACACAGTAAAGCTACAAGTTTAAAGATGAGCAAACCCAATCGTCAGGTCCTACAATCATGATTAGCCTCATGAAGGCAAGAAACCAATGTCTGACAAACAGAAAAGACATCAGCAAGGTATCTAATCACCAAGATTAACTATACTTGATGAACCACAGGGCAAGTGATGAATTGTGCCAAACTACCAGTAAAAAATAAACAATGCTCAGAACTGAGGCATATATTTCTACCTAAAATTTCTCCTGCAAAAAATACACATGAATTCGGGGATTTGTGTGTGGGTGCATATAAAAATAAGACAGCTTTCATGATGTATTTCAACACAGAGTTGAACGGCAATAAATAATTTAAAAAACGTCACATCACCATATACTTCTTATGTCATCACCATAGTTTACAATTTCGTATATATTTTTTGAAGAGGCAGTAAGTTCTCTATTCCAAGTTTTCACATGTAATACATTTCTAAACTGTTTTCTCATAATGTTGGCTTCTTTTCTGCATTACACGGAAAACTAAACCCTCTATGTATTTTGTTTCACAAAAAGCTTGAATCTGGGCAGAGGTTTCCCTTTTCCCGGCCTCCATTCCCATTTCTGACTCTTCTCCCTCCTCTCCATCACCAGTCTTAGTTGGTGCGGTTTCACGGAAATACGTGACTTGGACGGACACATCCTGGAGATGTTATTCACAAAAACTGTCAAACTACGATTCACCTCACCTGGTCATTAGAAACGCAGCAGGGTCGGCGCTCGTTCTCCCCATAATGAGACAAATCCATCCCCTCGAGCAAAAAGCTCGGTGCCCCCCCCAATAGGTCGCACATGGCCATGTCCCCCGACATCTGCTCCTAATTCTGGTCCTTTCTGCCCCGATACCCCACTCACATTCCAAGCTACCTCCCACTCTTCTCAAATCCGCCTCACGCCCTCCACTGTTCTTTTCCCATCTCCCCCGAGCACCCTTCAATT
>PITA01007403.1:6953-91978 GCA_004023965.1 Spilogale gracilis
CCCTGTCCCCCCTGCCCTTCCCCTCCCTTTTTCCTTCCATTCCCTTTTGCCTTCCCCTCCCCCTTCCCTTCCCTTCCCCTCCCCCCTCCTTTCTCTTCCCATGGGTCTCTGCCACATAAGGCAGCATCCCAGATTACAGGGATTAGGAACCGGTAACTTTTTGGGGGGAGGCATTATTCAGCCCACCACAGTGACAAATAGAATTAGAGCTGTCACTCCACCTTGTAGGACTGTACTTGATTTCAACAGTTTCCTAATTGTTTCGCAGGACATGGATGCTAAAACTGTGGAAAAGCCCCAGAGCCAAGCCAAACAGGTTTGAGATGGAATGTGTAAAATGTCCCTCTTAAAGGGGTTCACAGGGCACCGTGCAGGCTTGGAAATTCCTCTGACAAGGAAAGCTGCTTACTTAGCCTCAGACTTAGTTGATTACAGAACGCATCCGAGTAGAGGGTGCACCCTGTAGCACCTGCCGAGTGCTGTGGACAGGCCTCGGAGGTACTCTCTGCTGGCCTTTGAAGGCATAGAGTGTGTCTTCACTGACCTCATGTTACATAGAACTTAAACATGCTTGGAATTGACCAGAAACAACAAAACTAGCACAAATATACAATACTGAGTGGTAACACATGATGATTTTTAATGACTTAGCTGGTGTTGTACCAGGGGAGTTGTGCCTGTCCAGGTGTGCTCCGAGTTTTGATAAGGGAGAAATTGTTCTGACATGGAATGATTGGAAGAGTGTTCAGGGAAGAGGGGCGCTGACTCCTGCAGGTGGAGGGGACTCGGGGAGCACAGCCTCATGGGAGCAGATAACATAACCCAAGGAAGGAGGGGAGAAGGTTCAGGGATGGCGTGGCTCATGCCTCGATCGTCCATCTAAGGACCTGACTTGACTTTCTAGGGCCGGGGATGATATGCTAGGTCTGGCCTTGGGGCCAAGTCCAGTCCCCGCCCGTGTTCATGAAGTTTTATTGAAACACGGCACACGTTTGCGTATTGTAAATGGCTCTTTGAGCTCTCTAGTGGCAGAGTAGGGTAGGCTTGCCAAGCTTAAAGTAAGTGCTCTCCAGCCGGTACTGGGAAAGTTGAGCAACCCTTACCTGGGTAAGTGGGAGCTGGTGACTGGCTTTGATCTGGAAGGTATGACCCTCAGGCTTGTGTGTTCGAAAGCTTCCCCCAGCACCTGTGTGGAGGATGGATCAGAGAACACAAGGCCCAGGAAGGGCTGTGGCCCCGGGAGAGGAGGGAACAGGAAGACGTTTTGGACTGCAGCCTGGTTGTGCGGTAGGGAGATGAAGGAGCCGGAGAAAGTTTCTAAAAATAAACTGAGTTTTAGGCCGGTTTTAGATTCAGAAGGAAGTCGGGAAGGTAGTACAGGGCGTTCTCATGCTCCCCTGCCCCGCTTCCGCTGCCGTTACCGCCTCACGTCAGCACGTGTGCTTGTTGTAAGCAGCGATCCAGGGTTGGTGCGTGATGAGAAGTGGAGCCCTATTTCACTCACATTTCCCTGGTGTTTGCCTTGTGCCCCTTCTGGGTCCCGGGCTCCCCTTCAGGACGCCACACACACCTGTCTCCTCAGCCTCCTGGGCTGCCGGACTCCGGTCACCCCCCACACATTTGTTTTTGATGACTGTGACACTTCAGAGAACCAGTCGGATGTTATGTATGTCTGCTAGATGGTCTGTCAGCTTGGACTTCTGTGGTGTCTGCCCCCAGTTAGCCCGGGGCTATGGGTTTCACTGAGGAAGTCCACAGAGGTGAAACACTGTGTTCACCCTATCTTGGGTACCTAGTGTCAGCGGGACTTACCACTGTTGGGACTGAGGTCGTGCTTGTCACATGGCCTCACTGTCACGTGACTTTCTGCCCTTTCCCTACGCTCCTCTCTGTGTGTGGTGCAGCCCGAGGGACGGCTTACGTCCACGGGATCCGTGGCTGCTTACCTGGTGCTCCCGTTGTCCCAGCTTGGCCACTGGGAGCTCTCTCAGTTGGCTCCTGCGTGCTCTGACACGCTCCCACGGTGTGTGTGTGTGCACAGGCGCGCACACGTGGGCACGTTAGCACTCTTCCTACCCTACGAGAGGCTTTGGGCTCATCTTGTGTATTTCCCGCTCCAGCCGGTTCTCCAAGGAGCTGGGGCCAAAGTTAATTTTGAAATTTCTGTCCGACTGGACTACCTCTGTCTCTGTCTTACCCAGTCCTAGTAGTTGGATGAAGTGGGGGCAAGTGGCAGGCCCCTGCAAGTGAGGGTGCATGTAGGGGCTGGGCAGAGCAGCAGAGGCCGGCTGGGCCTCCAGGTTGATGTGCCTTTCAGGGCTGGAGCATGGGCAGCGTGTCCCTGTGAGTCAAGGGCTGGGCTCTAGAGGAGTCTGGGAGTGGAGGGCTGGGGAGAGGGTTGGGACCAGCCACGCTGCTGTGGAAACCTGGGCCAGGCCTCTCGGACTCTGTATGAAAGCCAATAGTAGGGGTGCTTTGGGATCGTTTGTTGGGCAGCCACACACAGATTAGATCGAGGGAACAGAATTTGGAGGTTCTTCCCCTGGGGGAAACTGCTCGAAGGGAGAGCCGGCAGGAAGAGCGAGGCAAGGTGGGACCGTCAGGGGACCCTGTTAGCTCACCAAAGATGGCTGCTGCGTACACAACGGGGGAGGAAACGAGAGGAATCGGTAACTAAGCAGTTTGTTCGCTTACAAATAATACAACTTAATCAAAAAAAGAAGGATTGTCTCGAAACATCTCTGCTGTCTTGTCATTACTAACATGGGCCATCGGCTCATCTTGGTGAAGAGTCCAAGCCACATCTGAGCTCTGCCCCCCGTGGAACCGCGCAGCAGCAGATCGAGTTCTAATGTAGTTTTCCTAGTGGTCTCCCGCTAATCTCAGAATTATTTCTTGTTGAACTTCCCACTTGGACCTTGTTGGGTGGTGGTTTATTTGAAAAGTTGCGGTGCCTCTGAGGTCAGTGTCGGCAGAGAGAGGTGCTGGCTGAGCCGTGCTCGTTGGAGGGAACGTCCTGGGGACACCGGCCAGCTTGTCTGTCATTGGCCGCTGGCCTTGCAAACTTGTCATGTCTTTCGCTTGTAATTAGGAGGATAAGTGCAACTACTGTAATGTCCATATTTCGGAATAAGGGAAGCAGAGTCACCAAATTGTGGTATGATCTGAACTTCTAAAGTCACTGTTTTTACTCCTGAGACTATGTTGGATGCCAACGCTGATCCTGCCTCAGAATCTGACCGCGGTGTTGAGTTCAGCCAGACTTCGCTGCTGGGATCCCTGCGTTCGGTTTGCTAGAAGCAGTGTTGAGCTCTGCTGTGCTTTGTGTCCATCTCTGTGTCCCGTGACTGAGCGCGCCGTCACTTCGTCAAGCCGACCGCCCTCCTTCGTGTGCCCCTGGTGCGTTCCTGTCTGCCGGGAGCCCTGGGCAGTCTCACTGCCTTACAGCACCCCCCACTTTGGGGTGGACACAACATTTCGTTAAAGAGTCATTTCAAGATATTTATTTATTTATTTTTAAATTATTTTTAAAGATTTTATTTATTAGAGACAGAGAGAACACAAGCAAGGGGAGGGGCAGAGGCGGAGGGAGAAGCAGGCTCCCCGCTGAGCTGGGAGCCCGACATGGGGCTTGATCTCAGCATCCTGAGATCATGACCTGAACCAAAGGCAGATGCTTATCCGACTGAGCCCCCCAGGCGTCCCTTGGAGAGGACGTTTGTAAAGGCACTGTGGGGGCGGTCTCTCTCTGCACCTGTAACGGCCGGGGCCCTGACTCTGGCCGCGCTGTGACCGAGCTCGTTGGCGACCCTGCCATGTGGGCCACGGAGCTAGTCCTGTCCCCTGTTCTTGATTTTCACGATGCAGCATAGATGCACCGTTTCTCCTCAGACTGAGGAAAGCCATCCCTCTGGTTAAGACAGAAACTATGAATAATTTAAGCACAGTGTTTATCAGCCACAAGCGGGAGGTGAAGGTGGGAAGGACCTCTAAAGGGAAATCAATGGCCCGTATCCTGTGTTTCTCTTTGGGGTAGATGACAAGATGTCCTGATCCCAGGGGCTCATGGCCTGCTAGAATGGGGTGCCGTGCACGGCTGGTGCTCCAGCCATCAGCTGGGACGGACCCTGGTCACACTGCCTGGCTTCCCCGCCTTACTTCACATTTTCAGAACACTTTAGGTTCCAGACCTGCAAGGGGCGCATTGCACGAAGGGTCGGCCTCACTTTGCTGCTCCTGGCCCTCGCAGTTAGTCACACCCGATGTATTGCCTGTCTCAGCTTTGCAGCCAGTGCTTTTGATTTAAATTTTCTATTAAGGAGAAAAAAATGAATGTGAGCAAAAAGTGAGCTCAGATGCAGCTGAAAAATCTGTCTGAGAGCTAGGAACTCGTATCAGTGAAGCGAAGCAGTCTCACAAGCCGGCTCTCCGTCCCTGGAGCGAGAATGGGTCGTGGTTGATGTGGAAGTGCCTTGGGGACGGCTAGGGTGGCCGGGGCTGCAACACTGTCCATCTGTTGGGCTGAACTCCCCCTGCACCCTCCTGGGTTGCAGAGGCCTCACCTGTGAGATGGGGACAAGGAACATTCTCTCGGAGTTGCTGTGAAGATGAGCAGGGCCGCTCACAAAGGTGTCAGGTGGTCCTGGCCTTCCGGAACTGTCACATATTGTCATTTCTGTTGTCACCTTCCTGTGTGTCCCGTCTGCATGCCTGCGTATCACCTACACCCCCGAAGGAGTGTTTTCGTCTTCAGAACAGTCTCTTGAGCAAAACAGTTTCTGATTTGGTCCTGGAGCCTGTGTGGGAGGTTTGGGGGCGCACCCCCGGGGCTGGCTCCAAAGAAGTCCATTCTCTGTTATTCCCACTTGAGTCAGTGGTGAGTTTGAATTTTTTCTTTCTTGTTAACATTTTAGGCTTTAAAAGGCATTTGGAATCAAATCAAATGCAAAAGTGTTTTAGTTTAAAATTTACTTGAGGGGCACCTGAGGGGCTTAGTTAAGGGGGCTGCCTTCCGCTCAGGTCATGATCTCAGGTTCCTGGGATCAAGCCCCACTTCGGGCTCCCTGCTCAGTGGGGAGCCTGCTTCTCCCTGTGCCTGCTGCTCCTCCTGCTTGCGCTCTCTCTCTCTCTCTCTCTCTCTCTAAGAAATAAATAAAATCTTAAAAAAAAAAAATAAAGACGTTCTTGAAAAGTTTACTCACAGAGAGGGTCCTGGGGTCAGAGTAGCCGAGTTTGTGGTTTTAACACGCAGATGTTTTTGAATCTTGGCTTTTGAGCTTTCGGACTGCACTGGTTCATATCAACGGCCCACCGAATGGCTGCTCCGGGCTCGGCTGTTTTGTCCTCAGACCCCATTAGTCACACACACCCCCCCCCCCCCCCCCCCCCCGTTTCCAAGGCTCACTCACGTGTAGGTCCCAGTTTCTAAGGAGACTCCTTTTCCTTACAATCACTGGGACTCTTTTCTGCTTCATTTGCAGGCTTTTTGCTTTTTGTTTTAAAGATTTTATTTATTTATTTGACAGAGAGAAACATAGCTAGAGAGGGACTGAGAGGGGGAGAAGCAGGCTTCCCACCGAGCAGAAAGCCCGATGTGCGGCTCGATCCCGGGTCTCCGGGATCATGACCTGAGCTGAAGGCAGTCGCTTAACTAACTGAGCCACCCAGGCGCCCCTTCATTTGCAGGTTTTTAAAGCCCCAAGCCCTTTGTTCTAAGGGTTAATAATCTCCTACTAGACACGCACCGTGTACATGGACTCACCTTGGCCTCTTACAGTTGGCTATGGGCCAGCCCGTCTGCTGTGCGGACGTGCCGAAGCTCCCTGTGTCCCTTCCCTCTGTCCTCTGCCCCTGGACTTGAGGGTCATTCATAGGCTATGCTGCTAGCCTTTTTCCAGATCAGCACCCCATAATGGGAAAACTGTTCACTGCCTGGTGTGGAGTCCACACTTGGTCTCTGGCTGGCTTGGGTGTGCCCTGGGTGCCCCTGAGCTGCTAGGCTTGTGGCACCTCTACTGTGGATGCCTCGTGTCACTTGTTGAAATGGCCTCAAGAGCGAGCATGTGGACCCTGGGTGTGTGAGGGCGGTGGGTCCAAGTCTGAAGAGAGATCACATGCCTTGGTTCTGAGAAATGGGCAAGTTGCATGCTAAAAACAGTTAAAGCCTGGAGATTGGAGCATACCCCTCTTCCCTTGTGTTTGTACTTGGTGTTACGTTATAATTACCAAAACATCTGCATGAATAGTTGCTGAAAGATAAAAACCAACTAGCAAACAAAAATTGGGACCTTCTGAATGATGTATGTCATTGTGGTAATTTAACTTATAAGTTGTAAGTCATATATCGCTTTTTATGTTTTATATCATAAGCAATAATGTGTAAAATATATTATATATTATATACATTAATATAGTGTGCTTATATAGTATAGACATATGATAATATATATAATAATTTGATATATTGTCCATATTTTATATAAATATAAAATAATTGACCTTTGAACAATGTGAAGATTAGGGGCACCAATCCCTGACGTGGTTTAAAATCCACATATGACTTTTGACTTCCTGTAGCTTAACTACTAATAGCTTACTGTTGACCGGAAGCCTTCCTGATGACACAAGCAGTCAATGAACATATAGTCCGTATGTTACATGTGTACCGTATGCATGCAGTAAAGTGAACTAGAGAAGAAAAAGTGTTAAAATCATCCTAAGGGAGAGAAAGAACATTTGCAGTACTGTCTTGTACTTAGGGAAAAGAAGCCACATATAAGTGGACCCATGTAATTCAAATCCATATTCAACGGTCAGCTCTACGTCATCTTCTCTATGTTATATATTCTCTATATAGCTTCTCACACTCTCTTGACCTTTTAGTTTCTGTGGGCCTGTAGGGACATCTCCTGCTCTCTGCCCAGACGGGAGGTGTCAGCCATTTTAGAGTTTCTTTATCTCAGGCTGTCAGGCGTCTCACACTCTGTTCGGAAACAGATACCTAAGGGTAAGCGAGCGGCAGCCCTTTAGAACGGCCGCTTGTAAACACATGTGTGTCAGGTCTCTTTGAGTTTTCAAAGGTGATTTTAAGGAGAATAATGAACATGCTTCCGGCCATTTTGGGACACACAGAGCCTGGAAGAGGCTGTTTACACACACCCCTCTGGCGTGCTGTGTGCTTCTTTGAAGAGGGAAGAGCGGTGGCCCGGGCTGGGGCGGTCTGCCCCTCAAGCTCCGCTTCTGGAACTTGGAAGCCTCGCCGTGAGTCTCATGTGAGAGGTGGTGGCCACGGGAGGGTTTTTAGGGTGACTTTGGGCTCCAGTGTGAGACGTGAAGCCTTATCCACCTGTGGATGAGTTTTTCCTGTTAAACTCTGCCGTCAGAGAACAATCCAAAATCTTCCTAGAGGTGAAAAACTGCCAGCTTTGGGGCTTTCTCCCTGGGAGATTTTTGTTTCATCAGAAAAGAGCATGTCAGCTCTAGGAGTCAAAGCCCTTTTTCTGTGCACAGAGTCCTGCAGGTTGGTTCTAGTTGTGGCTTTGCAGGGCTCTACCTGGTCTCTTGCTTGACATGAGCCTTTTCCTCCCCAGACAGCCCAGAGTGGGTGGCTCAGCCAGGGACAGGGTCGCTTTTCCAATTGCAAGAAATGGGCCCCTGTCCTGGTCTTGTGCCTGCGGAGGGCAGCTTCCAGGGTGACGGGTGACGCTGCACGTCTTGCTGGTGCTCACTGTCCATGCAGCCCAGGGCAGGCAGGCCGGGGTTCAAGGCCACAATGCAGGCGGGGCCCATCCATGCTGATGCCGGGATTGTCAAAGAAAGACAAAATTCTGCTGGCATGCCCCATTTCACAGGGCAGGAAAAGGCAGAAGCTTTAGGAAATGCTTTCAGTAGGAGGAGTTTTCTGGTTGCATGAATTAAGTTGTTACAAGAGCTACAAGATTGCAGTAAGTGCTATAATTTAGAAAATCAGATTTATGGGATCAAGGCTCTGCTGGAGGAAACCTTTATAGGTTTAACAGCCTGGCTAGTATAAAACGCAACCAGACCTGAAAGCAGAAGGTAGTGAGTGAGTGTTTTCGGGCTCATGCTCCTCCGTGCCTGCACCCCTGCATTTTCAGGCCTTATATTTTCTGAGAGGCTTTCCGCCCCTGCTTGGCCCACTGCCTTGTGGGGTGGTGCCGGGTCTCGGTCTTGTCCCTTTCTGTCCTGCCCTGTGTGCATTCCCACATCAAGCCACTGGTGACCGTGCCTCCAGAAAGCATCCCAGGTCCCCCCACCTGTCCCCTTCCCGTTGCCGTGCTCCCCGAGGCTCTTCAGTGTCCTCTCTGTGAAACGTAGACCTGTTAATTCAGCCCCCGCCCCGACCCCAAGTAGAACACACACCTTCATCCCCCAGCTGTCCCCTCAGCAGCTGGAGTCCTAGTGTCACCGCCTCAGAGTCTGGTGTGACCTGCCTGGAGCCTGCCAGCCCAGCACTACCTGTCTCTGTCCCTCTTGGTGGGCCCTCCGTGGTGGCTGGGTCCCGGCTCCTCAGGGAGCCCCCACTTCCATCTTTTTCCCTCCTCTTTAACATTTTGCTGACTGCTCTTTTTTCTCCAGGTCTCTCCTGAAACACCCGTCTGTCAGGGAAAGCCTTAGCTTCGAGGCCGCCTACTGTGTCGCGCTGTTTCGTTGGTGGCACTACCATCCTCGGGTGTGTCCCGAGCCCTAGCGTTCCATCCTCGGGTGTGTCCCGAGCCCTAGCATCCCGGCCAGCATGTGGTGAGGGCCAGAATGGGAGCAGCGGTGTTTACAAGTATTTGAAGTACTTCCAGGGGCCGTGAGAGGTGGCGCGTGCGTGGGCCCAGATGCCGCCTCTGCTGACGTGCCACCACTCCCCTCCCCTGGGCTGCCTTTCCTCAGGCTGTACTCTGGGCAGCTGAATCCCATCTGCGGGTTTGGGTTGGCCTGAAACCTATCTTCCTTTTCTAATCTAGTAGAAGGCAGAACATTCCAGATGCTTGGGTTCCTGTATTGATCTCCAGACACATTGTGTTGACTCTTTAGTTGGCTAGCTGGACTGGTGTGGCTAATCCGCTGGTAAGGTGAGATAATCTTTCATGAGGATAAAGTAGGAAGTATTGCAAAATTAGTAACATTTGTCCAAGTGTAAGGCTGTATTGTTGCATTCATTGTGCTTTGAGAGAACACAGAGTCAGCCAACCTTCAAGGGAAACATGAGGGCAAATTGACTTACACCTACATAAGAGCCTTTCGATAGAGACTTGACTTTCTTTCTTTCTGAATTAAGTTGATCTCTTATTTCTCTTTTATGCTTACTAGATGTTTGGTTTTCCTTTTGCTAGTGAAGAATACACTTCAGGGAGATAGAGTGTCAAATGTCCGGGAGGTGCCATTTTTTATTTTCCGTACTGTGGCTCTGGGGCAGCTCCTCACGGAGGGCCCCTGCGGGTCACCTGTTTCAGGAACACCTGGCAGGGGTGAAATTGCAGCTTCCTGCCCTTACAACTTAATATTATCAGGGCCAGAAATCTGTACCTTAACTAAGCTCTTCGCATTTTAAAGTAGTTCTAGAAGTTTGAGAACCGTGGCCGGAGGGTCTGTGGTGAGTCAGTTTTCACCAGGATCCCTACCAGGTGGCTCGTTCGCTGACCTTTCCAGTCTCACGGGCACATAGGGGTGACGTCAGGAAACAGCCCTGCCAGCGCTGCGCGGTGAGGGGGGGGGGGGCAAGTGGCTGAGGCTGAAAGTAGCCAGCGACCTTGTTCAGCTGGAGCAGAGATCAACAAGGGGCATTGTTCCCTGGCCCTCTGGGGACAATGGTGCTTTGATGGCCGCTGCGGTGGGAGGAGAGGAGCCTGGCAAGGGCCCGGCCTCCTGGGTCCTGCAGGGAAGGACAGAGCCTCCGCTTTGGGCAGGGGGCAGCACAGCCGTGTCCTTCACCTTCAGCAAGACTCTCTTCGGACGGATGCTGCCCTCCCTGGACGCCCAGGACGCGGGGAGCAGCAGTAACCCTGTTTCAGAGGTCGGCATTGCCAAGTAGAATGTGGGGTTGTTGTATTTGCTCATGTGATGAGCTCAAAGCAGGGGAAACCCAGCAAGCCGATGCAGAAGCGTATCACAGCAAACTTGAACCCTGCACTGGGCCCCTCAGAAGCTCCCCGCTACCTGCCCCTCCACTCACACCACAGCTTGCTCTGTGCCTCGGGCTTCCTGCTCTCCTGTAACGTTTACGGGGCTCTCAGCTTACCCTGCACAGTTCTGTGTCCAGGTTAGTATGGTATTGTGTCCTCTCCTGAGCGCCAGTTCCGTCTCACCCAGGAGAAGAAGGGGTTCCCACTGAGGGATGGTGTCACCCCCCACGCGGGCACCCAGAAACCTGTGAGGACATTTGTGATTGTCCCGATGACAGTGGGGGTGTGCGTATTCAATGTTCTGAGCGTGTGGGATGCTGAGTGCCCCCTTGGTCTTGGGGACAGCCCCACACACTGAAGGCTTGTCCCCCATGAGGAGCTCTGCATCTTGTCCAGCGCTTCCCTGAGCCTAAGCCTGCCGTGTGACACGTAATGAACCCATGTGGCTTTATAGACACGGTGTGAAGTTCATCACGTGCCAGGGAAATAAACAGGTGGCTAAAGCCCGCGTCCTGGGGGGCAGTTGCGCCTGGCTGGTGAAGGTCGTGTTCCTCTGGGATTCTGCGGTGCGGCTTCACCCTTCCTGTGGACACAGTGTAGACGAGAGTTATGAGCTAGAATCATCCTGAGAGGCTGCTCCTGTCCCACTTAGGAGACGTTGGCTGCTTGCTGTCCCCCGGGCACGTGCTTTCACGTCCGTTAGGTGTCACTTCGTGAGAGCGGTGGTGGCGGAGGACCCGGGATTTTAGCCATGGCACCCTCCCAGTGACTGCTCTTAGTACTAAGAGGGTTGGGATTTGGGGCTCACAAGCCTTCTGGAGTCACCTTGTGGCCCATAAAGCCCCCGTGGGGAGGAAGAGAAAGGTTTGGACTAAGGATCAGACTCAAAACAGGGTTCTGGAATACTTGCCGATCCATATCAGTCATTGAGTTCGAGGTGTCAGAGAAAGGACGCGTGGAGAAACATTTAGGAACGGAAAAGGATGAACAGGATGGCTTCAGAACTTATTTTAAGAAAGGACTCAGAGGTTATGCTAATAAGCCAGATAGCTTCTTGAACTAAGGATGTCCCATAATACTACAGGATTTGAGTATCTTGAAAACTAGGTAAGAGCTAGGTTCACAGTGAGGGCAGCAGAGACAGACTGGGGGAATTTGGCCACAGACCGTTGAGAGCAATGCGGACTGACATGAGTCAGCCGCTTTCACCACGAGGTCTCCTGTGGTCACAGTGAAGCGACGTGTCCTTCCTGTGACTCAGTGAGCCTGCTCTTCTGAGTAATTTCTAAGGAAATGACTAGCACTGTGTCCAGAGATTCAGCTCTGAGAACACCTAGTGAACGAACATTGTTTGCAATTGAACATAGGAGGCAGCCCAGATGGCCCCCCCAAAGCAGGGCTGGGTGAATATTGAGGTTCTGAACTTCCTCTATAGGGTGGAAGGTACCGTAACCATGACAACGATGTGAAGGAAAGTATCGCCATGACACGCAGTGTATGACAAATAGCCTCCATGGAGCAAGAACCACAGCAACACTCTAGTAAAGAAACTATAAACAGAGGGAAAGGCCCGGAAAGGCCCTAGTGCGAAGGTCCAGGTGGATTAGCCATATGGGCTGAACTCCAGGTGCCTGGAATTCTTCCTCAGGGGTTTCCTGCTTGTTTTACTTGAACATGTATAATTATTTTTGTAATTAAAACAGTTGCATACACTAAATAAAAACATGATCTCTGATACGAACTTTTATCCAAATATCTTAATATTTAATTATTCTTTTAAAAAAAGATTGTCAGAAAGAGAGAACGCGGGAGCACAAGCAGGGGCGGGGCGGGGAGAAACAGCAGGCAGAGGGAGAAGCAGACTCCCTGCTGGGTAGGAATCCCAACCGGGGTTTGAGGCCAGGACCCTGGGATCATGACCTGAGCCGAAGGCAGACACTTAATCGACTGAGCCACCCAGGCGCCCCTGTACTTAATCATTTTTAAATCCAGACATTCCTGGTACTGGGTTTCTAAGGAGCTATTAGCCCTTCACGTCTTGTTTGGAATTAGTTGATCTTGGGCACGGGGAAATGAGGGGTGTGATTACTAGGAATAAATGGGGTGGGGGACGCCTTGGGAGACTTAACATCAGTATACGGGTCTGATATGTTCATTCTATGAGACTTACTTCAGTTGCCTAGTTGGAAACTCTCCCAGGAAAGTCTTTACTGCACCATAGTACACCCCTGTCTCTCCCAGGCTGGGGAACACCCACAGAACCTGTGCTCAGCTCCCTTGCTTGAAAAGCAGCGGAATCAAAGGTGAGAGTCTCAGATGAGTCAGGAGGTGAGCTGCAGGCCTCATCTGTGGGGGGCTTCTGATTTACATAGGTGAGGCCACAGAGCTGTCTCAGTGAATCAGCCTCCTAAGAATTTAGGTCTTGTTGTAAGCGAACACTTTGGAGTAGCATGTCTTAGAATAGAGTCTGTGGGACATTATTAAGAGAAGTTTCCATGGCATTCACAGAGCCGGGGAGAGGCAAGCGGGCTGGTGTGAGGAGGAAGGTGAGCACGTCCAGCAGCCTCTGGGCCCCCCACATCTCATGTTTAGTGTGGTCAGACTGTGGGAGCCATGCCGGCTTTCGGGTCCGGTAACCCAAACCCTGAGTTTACCAAATGTAGTTAGCTCTAGAGTTTTCTTTTTTTTGTAAGGATTTTTATTGTGTAGGTGAGCGCACTCTGTGTGTGGGCAAGGCGCTTCAAGAAATCTGGAATCCTCTCCCCCAGTCTGGGCTGTGCTCAGTGCTCTGGGAACACTCGGGTGAGGTTGAATCGTCAGAGAGATGAACTGTCTGTCTTGGTTGGTGATATGCAGCCCATGGGGACACATGTAGCCTAGGATTCTGCTTTCGTTTTAAAAAATGTTGAATGACAGAAGTTGGCAAGAGATGCATCCTAACGTTAACACTTGTACCCTTTCTTCTAATTAATTTCCCTTCATCGAACATATATTACCGGATGGAACCCTCCTTCCCCAGATTTTGTTAAAAAAACAGTTGGTTTTTCAGGATTTTCACCCAATTTCAGTCCACTGGGGAGGAGCAGGGTGGGCGGCTGCTTACCCCTGGCTGCTGTCCTGGGCCCTGCTTTCCTGTGCCGGAGGGAGGGCTTTGGAGGGCCGGGGGCTTGTGAGCCAGCGTTGCCCCCGCACCTGTGTGCCCCCCCACACCTGTGTGCCCCCCCCTGCCCGTACACCCGGCTCTGTTGGCGAGCTCAGGAGTGTGCGTTCAGACCTGTTGCTGCTGCCACTGTGTGGGGCTGAGCGTCACAAGTCAGGGATGTTAAAAACTTGTGCCTTCTTTGGTGCCACAGAAGACCCCATGCTCAGGAGACCAGGGCTGTAGAAAGAGAACGGATACAGGAGGTGTTTTCAATAAAAGCTGTGGAGGCTTCTGGTAAAGAAGATTCTAGGCTTTTTAGCAGGAGAACGCTCACCTCCATAAGCTGTGTCAGTGATGAGTGTGGAAAACCCACGGAAGCCACGTGTCGGAGTCATGTGGACAGCGCGCGGTCCGCTGACTGTAGTCGCAGCCTTCGTCAGACGCGGCCGGGCCTCTGGGGTTGACTGGAGGTCCAGCCTGCTGAAGGCCATCAGCAGCGCCAGGCGCCCTTCCTCCTGCTCTGCAGCCCCCAGCGTGAGGCCTGGACGCGCGGCCAGACCCTCCTTTGTGGTCCTGCTGAAAGGATGGGCACCAGAAAAGGGCAAATGATCCAGGGAATAAAAAGCTACACTTTTCTGAATTCAGCAGGAGCAGAGACATTGTCTTGTTTTTATCAAATGAGACCCATCTGGGAAAGCAGTGAAAAGAAGAACATTCTTGAAAAATAAAGTCTGTATTAAAGCAGCCCCCACCCCAGGAAGAGCCCAGTAAGGCTCAGTGGTGCACGGCACCCGCGAGTCAGGCTCAGGTGAGAAGCTCGACGTCCAGATGCCCCTTTGCTCCTTCAGCGATCCCACACCGATGCGGGTGTAGTCACAGACGTGGGGAAGTGAGGTGAGAGGTGCTGGGGGCTGAGCCATCATTCTGTTTCCTGTCCAATGGGAATACTTAGAACACAGCCTCCCGTAACTGTGTGGCAAAGCCGGGAGCTGACGATGCAGCTGTGCGGGCCGCGAGAGGGGAGACACCTGCTGAGCCCACCTCCGCGGGGTGCAGGGCCCCCTGTGGGCGCCGACGTCACAGCACGGGTTCCAGGGAGCTGGCTCTCCACTCCCACCGACATGCACACGTGTACAGATGGAAAGGGGCGGGGATATCTTCCTGCCAAGTGCCCTTTGTACCAGCAGACGGGCCAGAACCTCTCCGTCCACTGCGACGCCCCAGACAGGCACCTCTTCTGAACCAGCGTGGGCCTATTTCTTAGAATAGCCAGGACACAGATATAAAAGACTAGGTCCTTTTGTCTGGAGATTTTGTCCACTTACTCGAGAGAGCAGCAGACTCTGACTGAGCAGGGAGCCTGATAAGGACTGCGGCCCAGGACCCTGGGGTCGCGACCTGAGCGGAAGGCGGACGCTTGACCGCCTGAGCCCTCCAGGTGCCCTGTGACCAGGCACTTTGTAAGGCAATGTTGTTCTTCTTGAGTGACTCCCTGAGCAGTGCTCGCACAGTCCCGCGAGCTGGGAAAACAGCAGCAATACTCCATCAGCTCGCTCCACGCATCTTGCCGATTCCTTTTCTGTGTGTGCATGTTTCTAGGTCCTACTGTGCTTGCAAGAACATTTCTGGTGTCCTGCTTTCCTCAATATCTTCATGACCTCTGCCGGAATGGCTGGTGACGGCTGCGCCCTGTCCGACCGTGTGCGCGCTGTACGCTCCCTTACACCACTTCCCAGTTGTGGGTCCACTAGGGACTTTTGCACTTTTTAGTGGTGAAGAGTGGCGATGAATGTTGATGTATAAGATTGTATCCTGATTTCCAGTTACTTCCTTGAGATTTCAAGTGGAAGTGGCATTTTATGGCTCTCGATTTAGGATGGTCAGATGTTCTACTTGTTCCTCATTAGCATTGAATGCCTTTTTTTTTTTTTTTTGCTAACGCTAATCTAATAGAAAAATTTGACATTGCTTCAATTTACATTCTTTTATTTTTTATTTTATTTTATTTTTAAAGATTTTATTTATTTGACAGAGAGAAACACAGCCAGAGAAGGAACACAAGCAGGGGGAGTGAGAGAGGGAGAAGCAGGCTTCCCGCCGAGCAGGGAGCCCGATGTGGGGCTCAATCCCGGGTCTCCAGGATCATGACCTGAGCCGAAGGCAGTCGCTTAACCAACTGAGCCACCCAGGCGCCCCTAATTTACATTCTTTTAATACCAGGTGACACTGGTATTAAAACACAGCCCAGCTCCATTTGGCAAGACATTGTTAGGGTGCCAAATGGTTTATTTTAACTTGTTTTTAATTCTGCAAGTGACCCATGAGTACATCTCATGAAAGATTTAAATACTGCTGACAAAGTCCCCTTCTCCCCGCTCCCGCTTCTGGCCCCAGCGGTAACCACTTCCTGATGAGCGTCCTCGGAGACCTCTCACTGTGTGTGCCTGTGTGTAGATAGATAGGTGCACAGTATGGGAGGGTTTTAAATACTACTATTTTGATTATGTAGGGGAGTGCAGTTTGTGGTTTTAAAAGTTTTCAATGCATCATGGAAGTCTTTCTAAAATACAGATAACTCTCTCTCTTTTTTTTAAAGAGGAATATAGGATTTCATATTAAATAGCCATGTATTTGTTAAAACATTTCTATTTTAATCCTTTCCCTGTTTGAGTCTTATAAATGTGCATAGATATGTACAATGTCACATATATCTTTTATCTTTTTTATTCAGGACAAAGTTTTTTTTTATAGGTTTTTATATGTCCTCTTTTATAATAATGAATCACATACAAGGAAAATAATTAAGAAATTGTGTGAACATACACTTATGTATGTGTGTAAACACATTTACAAATAATGAACTTTTAAAAGCTTCTGAGGAAGTACAATATTGTATGTTGACAACTGATGATTCGGAGGAGCTGAGAGCGAATCTTCCTAGTACTACTCATATTATTGTTCAGGTTGGAAGCCGGTGGATTTATCAGACATATTGGTGCACTGCCCTTTCCAGTGGCCTCCTGCTGTTCTTGCACACTTATTGATACCCGTGAGTGCCGCAGACTCACTATGCCGAAAACCACAGCAAAGGAGCAGAAATAGGTAAAGTTTTTTTTTTAAAAAAGGAACTCATCCTTACAAAATTTTGAATTAAAAACAACCCTGTAATCCTGACCTCTGCCATTTCTATCAAATTTTAGAAAGAATGTAAGTCCCAAGTAAAATATAAGAATTTCTTAGAGGAAATTATCTTCCGTTTATGTATTTATTTTTAAAGATTTTATTTATTTATTTGACAGAGAAACACAGAGAGGGAACACAAGCAGGGGGAGTTAGAGGGAGAAGCAGGCTTCCCGCCGAGCAGGGAACCTGATGTGGGGCTTGATCCCAGGACCCTAGGATCATGACCTGAGCCGAAGGCAGATGCTTAATGACTGAGCCATGCAGGCACGCCATCTTCCATTTATTTTTCACCGACTTACTTGGTCAGAGAGTCCAGGGAGGTTTTTAATACTTGCCTTATGTTTCTATGCTTAGAATGTGACATGGAAATGTTAGTTTCCTTAACAATACTATTTTCACTGTATTCAAGCGCCATAGGTCTTTTCGTCTAGATCAGTATCTCATTCTTTGGCTGTGTGTGGCCCTGGTCTCCTTTGCATTGGGATTTCCCAGCACGCTTGGAGCCCCTCTGAGACTGTGCTGAGCAGACCAGTCCTGGCAGCTAAGTCAGTACCGGGACTAGTGACGGCACTCAGTGGATTGCTGCCGCGAGCTGACGTACTCAGTGGCTCGCACGATGGAAGAGATCAGTTATCCGTCTGTCCCGCGGTCGTAGCAAGTGCAGGAAATCCAAACCTGAAGCAGGTAGCCCTAGGAGAAGGTGGATAGACCCGTCCAGAGTGAAAGACAGAAAGGCCACCCTCCAGGTAATGGATTTTGGGGACGACTGCTGGAGGTAAGGTGGAGACCAGAGCTCTTCAGCGTGTTTGTGGCTCTGAAAATACTCAGAGTTGGACTACACGTGTGAATGTGAGTGATTCAGTCCCATGCCTGAGTTTGGCTGCAGAATCTTGGGTTGGAATCCTGGCTGCAAGCTGGTTTTTTGCCCTTTCTCTCTGACCTTCATTGTCCTATCTGTAAGACAAGGGGAATAGTGCCCACCTCTCTTGCTGTTGCCAGGACCATGCTGAGGTCTGGCCCATGTCAGGTGCTCGGTCAGTGGAGATGGTGGGATTGTTATGGGTGGGACACCCCCAGAAGTTTCACGCAAGCTGCAGGTGACGAGTGTAGGGGAGGAAAAATTCTTGTCCTCCTGCCTTCTAGGTTCCCATTCTAGCTTCTCAGCTGGGGCCCCTGTACCAATGGTTTTTTTCTCTCCCTGTAACAGGAGAAAAGCAGTGTATTAACGTGTATATCTCATATGTACATGGGAAGAGTAGCTCAGAGAAGTGACTAGAATTTGGGCTTACGTACCGTCTTCAGGTAAAGAAAGCCGGGTGTGGAGGGCTGGAGATGCGAACGGGAACAGGAAAAGTACAGCCAGCCCAGGCTTAAGGTAACTTTCTCTGTTTTCTGATTTATTGTTTTTCAAAGTAATTGGCTCACAACGACCCTTGGGCCAAACAGGCATATTTGGGGTGACAGGGAAGGTCCCGGCTGCCGCAGGTCCTTGCGAAGCATGAGCGCGTTCCACCTGCCCTCTCTGTGGGGCGGGGGGTGGGATGGGCAGGTAAGAGCTCTGCGGTTTGCAGACCCTAGTGCGAATGCTGCTGCAGGGATTTAGGAAGACACTTCCCTGGGGGGTGTAGTGGCCAGCCTCTGTCCTCGCACAGCAATGATCGCACTAATACATCCGTGGGAGGAGCAGCTTGGGGGTGCCTGTCTCTCAAACCCTCATACCGTTTCTATTGAGCACCCCGTACTGAACGCCTCGACACAACCAAAATGGTATTTCTTTCTTCCTTTTTTTTTTTTTTAAAGATTTTATTTATTTATGAGAAAGAGAGACTGAGTGAGAGAGAAAGAACATGAGCAGGGAAGGGGCACAGGGAGAAGCAGCCTCCCTGATGAGCAAGGAGCCTGATGCGAGCTTGACCCCAGGACCCTGGGATCATGACCTGAGCCAAAGACAGATGCTTAACCGACTGAGCCACCCCAGGCGCCCCCAAAATGTATTTCTTGCAGCGGGCTTCCAAACTTCTTTGTAACTCCTGGGAATTACAAGGATAAGGGAGTTTATAATGGTAAACAGGTAGACAATGTGTGGCACATTCCCCAAATAAATGGAATAGTTTGTTACTCTTAAGAAAAGTAAAAACCGAGAAAGGAGACTTAAGGTACGTACAGGAAGCCTGTGTATACTCCTTTTAAGATATAAATTCAGGGGGCGCCTGGGTGGCTTGGTTGGGTGGCTGCCTTCGGCTCAGGTCATGATCCCAGAGTTCCGGGATCGAGCCCCCCATCGGGCTCCCTGCTCGGTGGGAAGCCTGCTTCTCCCTCTCTCACTCCCCCTGCTTGTGTTCCCTCTCTGGCTGTGTTTCTCTCTGTCAAATAAATAAATAAAATCTTAAAAAAAAATAATTTGTTTTTTTTTAAAAAAGATATAAATTCAGATACACACTTTAGGGATGACCGTTCCCCTTCTGGTTAGGTGGCTGATAATGGGGAATCCACTGATATGGGACAGATCACCCCACAGGTGGTGGGGCTGATGATAAACAGGGTGTGCTCCAGCCAGATGGGGCCATAGCTTTCGGAGCTGTGAAGCAGTTGTTGAAGTCTCTGAAAACCTTTTACTTCACGGAGTTCTGGGATTTTGTATAAGAGAGCATCTTTAAGTGGCTTTTCCCGGAAAGCCTTGTTGTGGGGGACTAACCTGTCTGTGATACCAATAGCAGACCAGTAAGTCACCTTATCTAATGCTCTTAAACCTGATAGAAGGAGAAGTTGTTTTTTTCCCCTATATTATCAGTGTGTCCGTGAGTACCTTCTTTGAGGTGCACTTTGCTATGTTCCCAGCTTTTATTTAGTAAAGTTGTAAGAAACCATGTAACAGTGCTTCTACTTGTATTGTTAAAGAAAAGATGATTCATGGTGTGCCTGGGTGGCTCAGTCCGTGAAGTGTCTGCCTTCGGCTGCGGTCATGAATTCAGGTTCCCGGGCGCTCTGCTCAGTGGGGAGCCTGCTTCCCCCTCCACCCCTCATTCCACTTTTGCTTTCTCTCTCAAATAAATTAAAAAAAAAAAGTCTTAAAAAAAAGCCTTTGGGACAGAAAATGAGATGTAGTTTTAACTGGCTACACAAAGGCCAGGGATGTCAAAGGAAACTCTAGGGCCAAAAAACTCTGGGATGGCTCAGACACTGTGGTTTTCCAAGGGGGTAGGAGGAGCACTGAAGAGCATGGTGACGATCTGAAGTATTTAGTGTGTAGATGGCCTGGGATGCTCTTCACTTGGAAGAAAATAGTGAGGATTGGACGAAGAAATTCAGAGCACATGGGAAGAGGAAGGTGCTTTCTTACACTGTGGGGCTGAAGTGTGCGGCCACTCTGGTCGCTCCACTGCTCTGGGCCCCCTTGCCCTGGGTTCTGCTTTGCTGACAGTGCTCCTTGTGTGGGAGCCTAGTGATTTGTTTGTGGCCCGTGTGTCTGGTAGAGCTGCCGACGCTCCGTTCCCGGTCTGCTCGCGTTGGCTGCACCCAGCACCGGGGTGTGTTCTTGATGTCCACAATTCATGGTTCCAAATAGCACATCAGAAGGCACATCTTAGGCCAGTAAGTACTTCAGCATATGGGCAAATAATTTGAAGAGTCAGAAAGGGTTGGGAGGCATTTTTTGCCACCAGAGTATGTGTGTTGTTCCGTCCTCCCACTGCCAGACTCAGAAGGTCTGATCTCCTGCAGCCCCACCGTTCTTGGACCGTCCGGATTCCAAGAGCAGCAGTTTGATGCCGAGGCCGCAGGGAACGGGGTAGGTGTGCTTCATCGGGCAGCCCGGCCTGCCGTGTCCCCGGGGCAGGTCTGTGTGACGCCGGGCGTGAACATCCACCCATCGGTTTTGATGGCCCGTTGTGCTGAGGATGCAGTGGGACCAGCATGGACTCTCCCCCCGGGGTGGTTCCTGCTTCAGAAGTACTAGAGGCAGACTCACGTCTTAAGAGTTTATATAGCAAACGTTGTGGTCGCCTTCTGTTTTCCTTGAGGGCCAGTGAGGCAGAGAAAACTGTAAGTAAGACAGGTCATAGGTTGTGCTGTCTGAGATAAGGATGCTCTGCTGTAAATGAGCCTAGACGGGGTTATCCTGATGTACCGTCTCCTCCTGTACCCACTCTCATGCGGGACACGAGCCTGGTGTGCCCCTGACGTCACCGTTGTCCCAGCCTCGGGACCCATGCTGCAGATGTCGGTCACAGGGTCACTACAGCCAGTTGTCAGTGACTCTCCTCTGACCGTGTTCCCGCTGGACGGTCGAGTGAGGTCTGTTCTAGAATACGTGGGTGCCACCTCCTGACCTTCAGCGACCTGGGCTCCTCGCAGGCACAGAATGCACTGAGTGTTGGTGTCGAGGCAGCGCTTCATGGAGTTGGCAAGGACTGACCCTGCGATGATGTCCCCGCTTGCCTCGCCGGTGAGTCTTTGAGTTTGGGGCAACAGACTCTGCTTGTGGCTTGTGGTGTGATGTGGAGCCCCTTGCTGTGCCCCCTTGGCGGCTGAGAATCCTCGTCTGTACAGTCGGGGTCATCTGAGGAAGCTCTGAGTGGTTTGAAGCTTGAACAGCTTCTGTGCAGCGCCCGTCACCGGGCCCAGAGCGCAGGAGGCTGGCAGCACAGCTCAGCTGAGGGGGACTTTTCTTCTTTCGTAACACGGGTTGTAGTTCCTTACAACAGTCCACACCTGTGGCTATTTCCCTGCATCCACAGTATATTTCAGATCCTTCAGAT
Source organism: Spilogale gracilis (assembly GCA_004023965.1). Classification (NCBI taxonomy): domain Eukaryota; kingdom Metazoa; phylum Chordata; class Mammalia; order Carnivora; family Mephitidae; genus Spilogale; species Spilogale gracilis. The sequence continues at coordinate 28,169 of PITA01007403.1, forward strand.
CCCTGGTCTGTAGATTGGTCCGTCTGCCGATTGGGGTTTTCTCATCTGGTTCAGGCCTGAGGCTCAGTGCAATTTGCAGTTTGATTGATCGACTGCTTGATTGATTGACTTGGATCATCTGTCTTTAGTGACAGGTACTTGGAGTAAGCTCTGTAGGTAAGCCATCTCATTTAATCCCTGCAGGGAGGACAGTACTGCAGAGAGGTCAGGCAGGTCACTGCCGGGAGGACCAGTGATGGACGCCCAGGCGCCTAGCCTGCCCCTTTCCCTCCAGTGTGTGTGCATCTGGGTTCTGTGCGTGGTGTTCGGTCTGGGCTGGGACGTGGTTCTCTAGTTTAAGGGTACATGCTCTCTGTTAGGGGTAAAGACTGCACAGGCCATTGTGACACCGTGCTGTCTGTTCCTGCTGGACCTGTTTCCTAGCCCCTCCCTGCGCTGGTTCCTGGTGGCCCGGTCTCAGGGTGGGGGGTGGGGGGCAGTGCGTCGGGTGGTTAAGAGCACAGGACTCTGCAATCCAGTAACCGTGGGGCGCATCCCAACTCTGCCCGTTAGAAACTGTGTGACCTAGGACAAGTGACTTGTCCTCTCTGTGCCTCAGTTTCTCATCTGTTAAAGGCTCATTGTGAGGATTGAGAGTGCGCGCACACACACAGATGCACACGTACATGTTGCTTAGAACGGTGCCTGGCACGTCGTGTCTGTGGCTGATGACGCCTGATGGTCTTCTCTGCACACCGCCATGGGCTCTGTCACTCCTGTCTTCACCTGCCGCACGGCGCCTGCCCCAGGGCTCCACGTGCGACGGACACTCTGTGAAAGTCCGGACAGGCTGAGTGCTTGCCGACATAACCCGTTCTTCATCTCCAAGTTCAGTCGGACTCATTGAAATAGGCGGTCTCGGCTTTAACAGAATCTGAGTGCTTGCTTTGTGGTAAGTACAGGCTAGATATTGGAGGATTAACTTACTGGATCTTTCCAGGAGCCTCTTGAGCCTGGTGGTGTCCCATTTTATAGATAGTAAGATCGTGCTTTTTAAAGTAATGCCCGTAAGGAAGACACTGAACTATGAAGCAGGGGAAGCAGGCTGTGAATCCGGCAGCCGGGCCTGCCACCCATGTGGGCTGGACTGTCAGTCTCCCCGGGGACCGCTAGCTTACAGGAGAACCCTCCCCAGTGCTGTGTTGTCTGCCCATACAGTTGCAGCTTCTGTGAGGTGGAATCATGGACCCCAACGCTGCTGGAGCAGCGGGACTGGAGCTCGGAGTGTCGGTAATTGAAGAACGGTCATGTCATGGGGACACAGGTGCCATATTCCTTAGTTAAAATTTCTGGCTTTGGGGAAAATTTTCATATTGGAGCAGAATTCTCATACTGTAGGTTAACACTGCTCTCCCCTGTCTTCGGTGGGAACGAAGAGTGTTGCCTGACACTCCCGGCCAGCTGGTGCTTTACGTCATGTCCCACGGTGACACCTTCCTTGCTTCCTTGTCCCTAGCTTAGCTTAGACGTGCCCTGTGAGTTTCACACGTTGAATGAGGTTTCAGGGAGCGCCACACCTTTCCTTTTGAGCCTTTTCCTTCTTCTAAAAGCATTTTCCCCAGGAGGGTGGAGCCCTTAGATTTCTCTGAGTCTGGCCAGTATTTCTGATGGCATGGTCAGGGTCTGCAGCCGGAAGAAGGGGACCTGTGCGAGTGAGCTGTCCTGAGACCCGGAGGTCCCATCCTCCCTGACGCACTCTTCACGAGACCATCCACAGGGCCTTGGTCAAGCAGCTGTTCTTGGCATTCCTGTCCCTGCTCCTCCCTCGGCTCAGGCCCAGAGGGACTCTGGCTCAGTGACGTGGGTGCCCCGATGGAGTACCGTGGGTAGATTTTGCCTCTTCATTGATATGTGTTAGAGTGGATATGTTAGCCGGGTGGAGGAGCCTATTGGTTATACAGGGTAAGAACTTCTTGAGAAGGGACTTGATTTAATTATACAGAAATCCAGATTCTTCCCTCTAAGAGGTCCTTTTAGTTTCTGAGCCAGCATAGTATTTTTGGTCCCAAGGAGGAACACCCTTCCTCCACGTCCCCCTTGCCGACCTAGCGTGGGCCCTCAGTGAGGTCATGTGTGGTAAGTGCCTATAGTTTAGCACCTCATCAGTGCTCAGTAAATGCTGGCTCTTTACTTAAAAGCGAGCACAGGTGCTGTGAGAATAGGAAGTTTGGGGCACTTACCCAGCTTTGAATGGAGATCATGAAAAATTTCCCAAGGTCGTCAAGCCTCTTGTGAGTTAGTCCAGAGAAGAAGGGGGGGCAAGGTGTCTCGTGAAGGGCAGTGACTGCAGGGTGTTCAGTGTGATGGGTGGACAGTGTTGCGGCCTGCGGCGCCAAGCTGGGCGGTGAGCAGATCTTGGAGGCTCCTGGGAAGATGGAGGCAGATGGTTGGGTTGATCAGGGAGCTGGGCACCTGCTGACTTGAGGCAGAATTAAGATCTGAGAGTCCTGATGGGACAGGTCTGTCCGGACAGCGCGAGGGCAAGAGGACAGGTGCACACTGTGTTGTACGTGTGGCCAGGCTTTACCTGCACCTTCTCGGCCGCCCGAGGTGGGCCCCAGGGAGCCAGGTGGACCCGCCATACTTTGGTGGGCGTGTTCCTTTTGAGACATTGGATTAGGCTGGCTGTGGTGTGGGTTTCTAGTAAGGAGAAAGTCTGCTCAAGAAGTAGAAAGAGGGCGTCCCACGTTCCCGCCTGGCACAGTGCTTGGAGCGCTATGCGTGCACCGAGGGCACAGAACTCCTGGCCTGGGTCAGGAAAGACCTCTCAGTGTCTTCTCATCTCCGGAATGGCATTAAAATACCACTATTGTCTGACAGTTCCCTTTTGATCAGCTTTGTGTCTGAGGTCGCAGAGTTGTTGTTGTTTTTTTGTTTTTGTTTTTTTTAAGTTTTATTCATTTGGGAGAGAGAGTATGAGAGAAGGAACACAAGCAGGGTAAGAGACGGAGGGAGAGGGAGAAGAAGGCTTCCTGCTGAGCAGGGAGCCCCATGCAGGACTTGATCCCAGGACCCCAGGATCATGACCTGAGCCAAAAGCAGATGCCTAACTGACTGAGGCCCCCAGGTGCCCCTTTTTGGACTATTTTTCTCATCATCTTCTCATCAGTGGTTAGGAGTAGGAAAAGTACATGCCCAGGAGATGGCATCTGTTGACAGGATTCCCCTCCTCACCCCTAAGTACATGCACCTAAAGAAGAAAAACGAAGTTAGCAACTAAGTTATCTCTATTTGGCAGTCTGTAGGGGTGTGTTACACCCTTGGAGGAGGGGTTGTGGACGCAAGGCAGGGTTCCTGTCAGAGTGACAGCAAAGTGACGGTCAGCCTCCCAGAAGGAAGAGAGCTGTTTCCCTGGCACTTTGTTCAGAATTTGCCACACTGCATAGGGAACATGTCTCCCACCACGGTACTACAGGGAAGGTAAACACATACACTTCTAAGAAATAGTGTTGGAAGCGTTTAAATAAAGAGCCTTCACTGTATGCTCAGTGTGTTGATCCCTCAGCCCGTGTTCCTGAAGCATCACTGACTCTTGGAACCACGAAGAGGGAAAGACAAGCCATTGGTGCTGAGCTTGCCGTCCCGTGGGGGAGACTGGACTGCAGCAGGCAGCACCGTAGTCCGTGAGAGGAGGGAGGACCTCTTTGGCCCTACTCTCTGCCTGAGCGCCTGGCTGGGCTCCAGGCCCTGGGGGTCAGCAGGGTGGTCTTACAGTGCGGGAGCTGCTGACGAGGCTGGAATCCGGGTACCTGGGGCTAGAGGGGATGCTGCGGCAGGGGCGTGTCTGTGTGCAGGGCCAGCTGATGCTGGCCTTCCAGAGCACTGAGCCTCCGAGTGTTCGCTGAGTCCTGCAGTACTGAGGGAAGTGGAGAGCTCTGGCCTCGCTGGGGCGCAGAGGGTCGCTCAGCACCGTAGCTGCTCTGGCGAGATGGCAAGACAGCAAGACGAGCACAGCTTGGGAGGACGAGCCACACGGAAGGACCGAGGGCACGGCTCCAGCCTCTCAGGAGTGAGCGGGTCTGCCAAGGACTTCGCTGCCCTCTGGGTCCAACGGAACCCCCTCCAACTGTCCACCTTACGGTGGAGAAGAAGCAGGCAGTGTGGCTCATCCATAACCTGAACAGCAATTGATGGACACAGGCAGTGCCCTCCCCCTCCTCCGACCCTGCCAGGAGCCAGGACACAGCAGAAACAGGGCAGGCTCGGAGAGGAGCCCAGCACTCTCTTTCTTAAGCCCTGAAGGAAGGAAAGAGAAGTTAAGAAAATAAGACAATGATGGAGGGGTGCGTTGCAAAGATAAAGGAGCTCAGTTCCTGGGGGTGCCTGCTGGCTAGATCCGAGATGGGCTAAGCACCAAGATGGTGGAAGACAGTGATAAATCATCCATGCAGGATAAACCTGGTCAATTACCACTGAAAACCTAGAACTTCTGGTGTGAGCACAACTGGACAAAGAGATGAGCAGACACCGTGGTGCCGAGTAAGGAAGGGAAACGCGGACGGTTTTGGTGTCGCGGCAGCCAGCACAGTTGGCGGTGGATGCGAAGCCCGGGACACAGTTTGATGAGGGGCAAGGTATTTTCCTGGCCTTACAGTATCTCCTCTCCGATGGCTTGTTAGTTTCAAGAGGAGCAGTAGTATTTTATTGGACAGCACTTGGCCTGGGCGGCCGGAATGAGTATGGCCAAGCAGGGGCAGGAGGACTTCCTGCGCCTTCTGGTGCGCCCCTTGGAGAAGAAAACGTCACCTCGGTGGTTTCTCACTGGTAACACGTGACCTGCCTTGAGTCATGAGAAAACGTCAGACAAGTCACAATATATTTATTAATACAAAATATTAATACAGTACAACATATCCATATAGTAATAGGAAAGAGGTGGAGGGCTCCTCCTGAACTGGGAAGGCTGCAGGACCCAAAGGAAAGCTGTGTGTCGTGGCGTCATGGCAGCTAAATGCTCGATGCCTGCCCCTGGGTGGGGCCTGAACTGGGGGAAGAAGGGCTCCGTGGACGTACAGTGTCCGCACTGCATTTACTACGAGTGACAACAGCGTTACCGTGATGCATGCAGCCCCGTACTGAAGGGTTGAAGGGTTGAGAGGTGAGGCGTCAGGACGCCCGGAGCGGACCCCCTCAGGGCTCAGAGGCAACGCTGCCTGAACACGGGGTCTGTGGCGAGGGAGCCGTCCGGTCCACGGGCGCGGGCTGGTGGTGGGGGCATCAGAGGGAGGCGCACTTAGGGTTCTTTGTACTGTTACGGTTCCGCTTGAATGTTACTTCCAAATAAAAAGTTTAAAAGAAAAGAAGTAGCCCAGCAGTTGTAACTATGACGTAAAGAGAAGAAGGGAGGGTGTGTGGATGAGATACGTGCATTTCCTAAGTACCCCAGTGGGGGTGTTCTACCTTGAATGGTCTGTGGTAAATGAACATTTAATCCTGTGACCATCACTCTGTCACTCAACAGGCTGAGCCCTTCCTCTGGGTGTTGGCTGAGAAAGCATACACATGCCAGGAGAAGTGATAATACTGCTTTTCAGGCAGAAAACACCCTGTCAGGATCTGGTGTCAAGGAAGAGGGTCGGAATGGGAGTCACGGAGGTGGTTCTTTTCCTCTCTCATAGTCACTGGATGAGCGGTCATGGGAAAGTTCCCTAAGCTTTGGGAACGTCAGCTGCTGCCTTGAAAAGAATACTTGCCAATAATAGTAATAATAATAATAATAATAATAATAATGGCCTATTCTCAAAAAAAATACATGAAAGGTCTTTGTAAATAACGAAGAAACTTTGAAGTTTTTCTTTTAAAACCATTAAGTTACTATTAGTAGTTCTGCTTAAGGACAAAAATGGCTTAACCTGGAGGTTGGTGGAGATTTTCCTTACTTCCAGTGGCCCTTTTCCCTTTTAAATGTCAAGAATGATCACACGAGAGAGTGTCATTCCCCAGTGGACACTTCGGCTCCTTCCGGTCGCCTCCTTTCTCATTTCCTGCCTTATTATTCCAGGCGAAGCTCCAGTGGCCGAAGAGCGGTAGATCCTCTGAATTTCGAGGGCGGTGAAGTAGGAGCATAGCAGAGGGCGTTTGAAAGACAGCACGTAAGTCCAGCTCTTCCTTTTATCCATATGCAGTCACGTCACGGATCTAAAGTTCCCCAGAGTCGCTCCTGTTTTGTTCTGAGATTGTGTGTGAGGTTCTGATGCTCGGAGGGGCCCCCAGCTCAACATCAGCCCAGGGAAGGCCACGTCTGCTTTGGGGAAGGTGGGAGACAGGATTGGAGAGGGAAGGCAACACGGGTCCGGGTGTAGACATGTGAGAAATGAAGGGTCCAAGGGGTAGCTTTGCCAGAGCTGCTGAAGATGACGGAAAGGGCGCTGTGAGCTCTCAAGCCATGTAATAAACAAGGAAAAAGGGTCACTTGGATTCAGGAAAGTCTCTGCTTGAGTCTACACCACCTTTCACCTTTTAGCCAAAACTCTAAACTAGATAGTAATTTGTAGAAGAAATTATGAGGGAGGGTTCCAGGGCCCCGGGGCTTGGGGGGCCATTTGGGGCCAAGACATTTCCTTGACTGTGGAGTCGTGATGGGTCGTGATGGAGGCTCTCTATCCGGGAAGACCGTGGCTACTCGGTGTGCGCTTGGCTTTGCACTTGGGTGGCCCGGGGCTGTGTCACTGAGCGTGCAGCCTGCCGTGACGCGAAGGGGTTGCTGCAGAACCAGACCAGCCGCCGTCGCTTGTGCTGAGAAACAGTGTTGACCAAGAGTGAAAATCCCCTGTGTGGGACTGCGGTCTCCGTGGCGGGGGCTGCCCTCTGTCCTGACGCTCGGCTCCCTTCCCTGTGTACACGTGCAAATGGCTTCTCGTGGCCTCTCTGCAGGCTGGGTAAGGCCTTCCCCACGTCACGTTTGCTCATCAATTGTCAGATTCCCTTGTTGCCGGTGACGGTAGTGAATTACTTTTTCTAGTTTAATAAAGTCCTTATTGTAAAAATCTGTCACGGGGTGCCTGGGTGGCTCAGTCGGTTAAGTGTCTGGCTTGGGCTTGAGTCACGATTTCAGGGTCCTGCTGAGGGGGGAGTCTGCCTCTCCCTCTGCCCCTCTCCCCCGCTCATGCTTGCTTTCTCTCTCTCTCACAAAAAGAAATACAGAAAATCTGGAAAAAAAAAAAATCTATCACATTTTATCTGTTCCACTTTCTTCCAGAATTGGGTATTTTGTTGCCAGTGTAGTGGATATAAGGTAGTGTATCACTCTGGTTTTAATTTGCATTTTCCTGGTTAATAGTGAGGTTGAGCATTTTTCTTTTTAGTGTCCTTTGGAGAACAGAGTTTGTGATTTTTAATGTAGACAAAATTTTCAGTCTTTTATTGTATGGCTAATGTGCTTTTCTTCGTTTCTGGGTTTTTTTTTTTCCCTTGGTTTATTTACATATTTATTTTGGTTTTGTCTTTTGAATATTTGCTTAATAATATGTGTTTAGTTCATTTTCACTGCTGATTTGTTTTGATTGATTGAAGTTACTGATCTGTGTTGTCAGTGTGTGCCCTCCCTGCAGGTCTGGAGTGCGCTCCGTTGCCGTCCTTCTGTGACTGTCCTGGGAGCACCGCTGCCTCACAGTTTTGAGGTCTGTCCGTAGCTAAGATGTTACCGTCCCTCCCAGAGCACTACGGAACTCGAACGACACCTAGCGAAGAGTGTCTCTCTCTGTTCTCCTGCCTTCCTTTCTGTGTGTCAGTTCTGCGTTTCCCTGGACATGTCGGATGACGGTCATCCTGTACAGTGGAGAGGCTCTGTTTAACTTCCTAGGTCCACCATGTGTTGCATCTCTTCCCTTCTTCTGTCCTGTGCCTCCCCTCTGCCTCCTTCAGAATGGTTTTCCACCGGAAACACTGGGTGGTAGTTTCTCTCGACGTCGGTCTATGAGAACTTGTGTTCGTGTCGCTGTCCTGGTTCTTAGCAGACACTCATTGCGGGCAGCGTCGTGGACTCAACGCTCATCGTCCTACGGCCTTTGCTGTTGCTCTTGGGAAATTCACTGTTAGATGTCGTTCTTTGGTGAATGGCTTGGTTTGTTTCGAGATCACTTATTTGTCATCGGTGCCCTGCAGTCTCCCTGCTGTGTGTCTGTGTGCGGCTTTCTGGTTTTTACCCTGCTTGTATTTGTTGTGTGTTATGTATGTGTAGATTCATGCCATTCCTTGGCTTTCCGAATTTTCTCAGCCATTAATGGTCTGAATGCTGGCTCTTTCGTGCTCACTCTGCTCCTTCTGGTTTTGATAAGTAGATGTTACCTTTTTTTTTTCTTCTTTTTTTTCTTTTTTTTCTTCTCTGTGTTTTTTAATTTGTAATGGTATTTTCTTTCCTGTCCTTTTTTTTTCTGTTTGATTCTAGGTAATTTCTCAACATTTAGCTTCCAGTTCAATAATTTTCTCTTTAGCAGTGTTGAATTTTTATTTAATCCTTTCTTTGAGTTTTTAATTTCAATGATTATATTTCTTAATATTTTAAAAATATTTAATTTATTTATTTGAGAGAGAGCCTGAATAGAGGGAGAGGGAGAAGCCGACTGCCCGCGGAGCAGGGAGCCTGATGCGGGGCTCCATCCTGGGACCCTGAGATCATGACCTGAGCCCAAGGCAGGCGCTTCGCTGACTGAGCCACCCAGGTGCTGCTAATTCTTTATTTTGAAAAGCTCAATTTCTGCTTGATATCTGCCTGAGTATAGTTAGTGGTCTCCTTTTTACTGGCTCATTTCTCCCCCTCCATCTTTTATGTCTGTAAGCAATACCAGACAGAGTTGTTTCATATTCTGTACTGGATAATGCCAGTATCTGAAATCTTTGTTGGTGTAGGTCTGTGTTTGCGGCTTCTTTCCCAGAGTCCATGGTGAGTTTTGATACTGTGGTCATCTCTGTTTGATAACTATGTATCAGAATCCTGCAGTCTTGTTGAAATTTGTGTGTGTTTGTCTTCGGAGCCGGGAGGATGGTACAGAGCCACCAGCACCGTGTTCATTTCCTTTGGGAATCCTGCTTTCTGGTTGAGTCTCCCCAACTGCCGAAAATGGGGGGCCCAGGTGCTCTGTCCCACGGCCGGTATTCACCTGGCCTCCACGGCAACTCCTGCTGTCTTCTTGGCTCAGAAATCAGCGTGCTGTCCCTGCTGTGTCTTCCTGGTGTTTGTGTCTCTGGAGCTAGCCAATGTACTATAAAAAAGTATTCCTCAAATTAATTTTTTTTAAAGATTTTATTTATTTGACAGCGAAAGAGAGAACACAAGCTGTGGGGGAGGGGCTGAGAAAGAAGCAGCCTCCCCAGTGAGCAGGGGGCCTGATGTGGGACTCCATCCCAGGACCCTAGGATCATGACCTGAGCCGAAGGCAGACGCTTAACCGACTGAGTCACCCAGGCGCCCTCCTAAAATTAATTTATTCAGAATCTAAGTCGACCATAACAGACAGGACCTACAAATACCCCGTCCACCATAATTTCTAGATTGCTGGTACTCTAGCAATACTCCACAGTCAGTTTTCTGTATGTGCCCTTTATGAACCTTCTTCAGCTCTTATCTAGTACACTGCTTCATTTTACCTCCGGCCTGGGGATAGCGCAGCAGTGATCTCCTCGAGAGCTCGCTAAGCTGTGTCGACACTTGAATCACAGACTGTGGCCTTAAACTTCTGCCTGGGTTATTACTATTTTTTTCCTCCTAGTTCATTTACTAATGCACTAATTCTAGTTCATCTACTAATACTCACTTCCTTGGAAATTCAAATCTCAACTTTTGGAAAGACTCAAAAGCACAGAGTTCTTCTTTAGTGCTCCTTTCTGCTGCTCGTCAGTCTGTTTGTGGAAGAAAAACACATTAGCCATACAATAAAAGACTGAAAATTTTTCCCAAGTGTCATTTTTCTTTTTATCCAGAATCCTAGGTATAGAAGATTCATTTGTGGATCTCTGCCTGTGGATGCCTTTCTTCCTCACACAGTGTGCAGAAAGCAGTGTTTACTCCTGTGAATTAGCGTCACTGTCGCCACAACCCCCGTCCTTCCTTTGCCCCTTCATAGGCACAGAAAGCAGCGTGGAGTGATCTGTAACAGGTCAAGTCGCCGGGGGCGTCGGCACGCAGAACACGGAAACATGTTCTGTTTCTAAATGGATGCCCGTTGAGGTAGCTGGGTTCATAGTTGTTTTATTCATTCTGCGGCAGAATGCACCTGTGGGCAGCCACACTCTGGCAGCTGCGTGGTAGAAGTGCTGTGGGAGGCATGTCTGCTCGGCAAAATCTTTATGCTTTGTAGGTTACAGGGAGGATTTTTGTGATACCCGTGTAGTCATAAAAAGGCAGGCCTGGAAACCATCTCGGGAAGCGCTGAGCGCTGTGGCTCGAAACTCTCTGAAGGATGGCCTGCTCCTACCGGTTCTGTCCTTTTCCTCGGACACTGGAGGCATCAGATAATTCTGTGGCTTTTCCTCCCCTGGACAGCAGTGCCTTAGTCTCTGTCCTCATGTTTTGGGTTATTGTTGTCTTTCCGTTCAGGCACTAGGGGAGGTTTTCGCTTTCCAAGTGGTGTGGTTAGCTGAGCACTCCAGAAGCTTCTCCCGGGGAGCCAGGCAGGAGATGCGGAAGAGCTGGAGAAGCTTGCCGGGGAGGCCGGTGGGAGCGCTGCCACACCTCCCGAGGCAGGAGCCACCATGCAGGACCCCACCCTGCTTGAGCTGTCCCAGAGGAATCGAATCCCCTGTTCCCCTGTCCCTGGGCCTGTGCGGTGATTGGGTGCAGCAGCCACTGGCCCTTTGGACTTCTCCACTCTCTTTTATGTGTCCTCTGGAAGGCTGAGATTTGGGTCATCAGCGCGATTGTGACACAGTTCACCCAAATGCAGTTCCTAGCTGTGAAGTCTTGACTGGGGTCCTGTCAGAGTGATGCAGAGGGACAGCCCAGGAATTCTCAGGGAGGGCGTGAGGAGTGGGGCCTGACAGTCATTGCGAAGACAAGTCTGCTCTCTAGGCCCCTTTGTGTGGCCCAGAGCAGTGCTTTGCGGAGTGAGCCCCGTGTTCCGTGTCTTGCCATCTTGGTCCTAATCGGGCTTGTGTAGACCACCAGTGGTTGGCTTCCTCTCTCTCTGACTCAGCAGGGGGACTCTCGGCCACTGGTAACATTTTCCTCCTTTCCCACATGGGGTAATGAGCTTGTCTATTTCTAAATAAGGTTTTGAAAAGCAGGCTTATTTTTAGCACCTTCTTCTCTAACTTGACCTCCCTCCCGCTCAGCCATTTCACATCAGAATGCTTGTTGTCATATACCTTTTATTGGATGCCTACAGAAAGGCCCACAGAATGATTTTTATTTGCCTTTTTCTCAGTCAGGGTGTTCGGGGGTTGGCAGTGTGGGGTAGAGGGAGTCACACTAGGTTCATCGGTAGCCAGACAGCCTGAGTTCAAGCTGAAGTTCTAGTCACGGTCTCTTTGCCTTTGGTTAATTGCTTAGCTTGTTCTGGGTTTTATTTTCCCACCTAATAACTACCTGAATCTCTTCAGGTGCTTAGAGCAGTAGTTCTCTTATGTTTTGCTCTTAAGAAACCCTTTATACTCTTAAAAACTATTGAAGACCCCAAAGAGCTTTGCTTTAGGTGGGTTCTATCTCGCATTTCGGTAGGTAGAAGAATGCTCCCCAAAGGTGTCCCCATCCTAATGCCCAGAACCTGTGAATACATTACCTTACGTGGCAAGAGGCTGCAGATGTGCTGAAGCCAAGGATCTTGAGATGGGGAGAGGATCTGGAATGATCTGTGTAACCCAGTAATCCCCAGGGTCCCTATTAGGGGAGGCAGGAGGGAGTCAGGGGCGTGGAAGCAGAGATTGAAGTCTCGCCCTTGCTGAGACAGAGGGCCACGGGAGCCACGGAGCCCAGGCGGCCTCTGGGAAAGGCCAGGCAGGGGTGCGTTCCCCCTAGAGCTCTAGGAGGAACTCAGCGTCATGAACACCTTCCCTCTGGCCCCGTAAGACTTGTTTTTAGACTTCTGACCTCCAGAGCCATAAAATAATTTGTGTAATTTTAAGCCTCATTAAATTAAGTTAAATTTAAATTAAAAAATAATTGATTAAAAATAATGAACCGTTTTGGGTTAGCATAAATTACTTTTGGGGGGAAAATAAAATCTTCTAACTAGGAGTGAGAAGACTGGCACTGCTTCACATTTTGTAAATCTCTTTAATTCTGCCTTAATAGGAGACAGCTGGATGCTCACATCGGCTCCTACCTTCAGTCTGTTGTGGCATCAGATGTCATAAACTCCCCTGTGTGCTCATGAGAGAGTGAGCATTAAAGAGGCGAATCAGATCTTAGCAGTATTATTAAAATCGTTTTGGCCCGGGTTGGCTGGGCAGCTGAGTCGGTGAAGCGTCTGCCTTCGGCTCAGGTCATGATCGCAGGGTCCTGGGATCGAGCCCCTCATCGGGCTCTCTGCTCGGTGGGGAGCCTGCTTCCCCCCCTCTTTCTCTGCCTGCCTCTCTGCCTACTTGTGATCTCTCTCTGTGAAATAAATAAATAAAATCTTAAAAAAAAAAAGCTTTGGCTCCATGGATTTCCTAAAAGGGGTGTGCGGTCTCCCAGGGGTCCGCAGAACCACTTTGGGAACTTCTGGGCTAGACGGTTGCCCATGGTCTCACCTAGCTGCAGAGGGCGCTGCGAACCATGTTCTCATGCAGGGCGCTAGTTACAGAAGTGCGAGTTCTGTTAATTAAGAAAGGGATATTTAGGAGTCTTGAATTCTTAGTATATCCGATTTTGATGCATATGGTAAGTAGGTAATCACCAAAATGTTGGTTTCTCTTCTCCTTCCCAGGGAAGATGGGCACTTTGCTTCGATGTCATCCTTTAGAAATGCGTATGACAGGGCACCGTGGTATGTAGGCAGAGGCATAATTGCAGTGACTTGCATTTTTAGCATTTGTAGATAAATTATATAAGACATCTTTTGTTTGGTGCTCACAGGCAGCTTTGTGATATCTTGTTTGGGTCTTTTGAACTTAACAATATGCTTCCTTTCCTTGGGTAGGAGGAAATGTGGAATTGAAACGAGACTCAGACTAGCTTTGCTTCACAGTCATTCTTTCTGGCTTTGAAAGCATAGGGCCGTGACATTTCCTGTGGGTCATTCTGCAGACAGTTCCTACTGATCCCTGGCACCATTCCATGGCCGAGGAATAGCCCAGTTCCCGTTTCTGGTGGGAAGGAGCAGTCAGGAGTACGGGTGCTCCGAAGCTCATTAGCAGATGCCGACAAACAGTAAACCCACCGGGGTTTAAGTGGCTTGCTTTGAGCTGAATACAAGGCTCGGTATCTAGCTCACTAGTTGATGACCGTGTTTAATGCATTCACAGCGCTGTCCTCATCTTGAAGTCATTTACTGTAATATGTTTTGGGTCAGTGAGAGCTTGGGAGATAAACTTTCACATCCTAATGTGTGCTCGAACTGTCATCCCAGAGCCCTGCGATGGGAGCAGCTTTGTCTTTCATGCCTGGGACTGTCCGTTTGCCTAATGAATGGACCGGGACAGGGCGCTGGGTGGGAAGGAGGCCATGGAAGAAGCATAGACGGCAATCTGAGAGCCTGGTGCACGTGTCCCGGGAAGGTGCCCTTGTGGGGGAGCCCTAGTAGGGTGGGTGCTTTGGCTTCCCGAGGGTCTCCCCCGTGTCTGGTGAGCTTTCTGAGCTGGAGCCGAGAAGAGCAGTTTTCCTTGCTCTGCTGTTTTTCTGGGTGGAATCCCTGGTGAAAACAGAGAGACGGAAAGCACGTCGGTGTAACCTGGTAGTCCTCAGCCCCGTGCAGCGGACGACTCGGGGTCTCCCGCACCCAGCATCGTCAGGGTAGCATTGGTTTAGCCGTATATGGGCACCACAGAGAGACTGTAAGGGAAACCAGTGGAGGGGTGGACCCCGATAGCTTTTGACTATATTTTGGGTCATGATTTACCTAGTGGTTCTCCACTCCACACCAGCTGTCTGTCAGATTCGCGGGTCTTCCAGAAGGGGAGGGTGTATCTGACTGCCTGCCCTCCTCTCTTCTCTTCAGGGGGCTTACAGTCATGACCACCGTCCTCCAGTCTGCCGACGGGCCGCAGGGACCAAGATGGTAGCTAAGAGAAGGCTGTGGTTACAAACTGTGTAAGGATTTACGGCGACAGCTAGTGGTTTCGAAAGTTTGGGCTGGAATAATTTTCTGGTACTTCCAAGTAATTGCAGTACAATTAAGGTTGCAAAAGAAAGCATTTTGATGTGAAAGTTCCTACATTGATCACTAAATGTGAATGCATTCTATGTGTAAGAGGCCTGACTAGTTCAGGGCCAAGAGCAGGGTCTTACCTGTCTCCCCAGCTTTTCATCGGGCCCAGGGGCTGCCCTGGTAGCCAGCCCTCGGAGGCCCTCACACCTGATCCTTGCTACCTGCATGGGCTGCTCCCGGGGTGCTCAGGAGACAGTATGTGACAGTTTAGGCAAGCTTAGGGTCTCTTTCGAAAGAGACAGAAGAACGTTCAGTGAGCTAGCTGTTTCCTCTTTCCTTTTTCACCAATGTCCTAGCTGACCCCACGGCACCTGTTGCAAGTGCTTACTTCTTTGTGAACTCCTGGTCAAATGTCCTTAGACCTGACATCGCAGAGGCGGAGCCTGCCCTTTCCCTTCCTCCTCTCCCCGCTGGAGGGTGGCTGCTGCGTTCCCAGCATGTGCCAACCTAGTCCCGTCCTGAGCTCTGTCACGACGGCAAGTCTTGTTTCTCATCCCCTCATGCCGGCCCCGCTGCCCCATCCCCACTCTCCCGGCTGTGCAGGCACCCTGCTCAGATCTTAGCTCCTTCGTGCTCTGAGTTTTGAAACAGACCCCCTGTCTCAGGACTCTGAGTGGGCTTACCCATTGAGACCCGCCTGTCTCGGTCCAGGCCCTCACAGCCCTGCCGTGCACAGAGCCGTGCCTTACCCGATCATGAAACATTTCCCGACCACCTGCTGTGCGCCTGGGAGCCAGGGTGAGTCAGGGCGTTGGGGCTGTTGGTGTGGAAGCTGGGAGAGAACACAGGAACGCGGGAGTAGAGATCACCACCCATGAAAGTATGTGTAGGCTCGAGTGAGGACCCTAGTGAGGAGGGAGCCCGCCTGCCCTGAAGGCCTGGTGAGTGTGAGCCCCTCCCACCAGAGGAGTGCCATCTGCCAGCCTCCGGCCACCTGATGGGTTCCTGTGTCCCCGCTTCCCGATGGGGTTCCACGGTGCCCGGCCTAAGCCACGGACACCTCTGTAACTAAGGGGTCTCTATTGGTGGAATTCGACCCAGTGCAGCAGGTGGTTGGAAGGGAGCTTTGGAGACCATAGGTGTCTCTCTGGTGACATCACACAGACACTTGTCAATTCTGTATCTTTTGGGCCAGACTCTGGACCTGAGGAGATCAGTTGTCCTGAACCCTGGAAGCTTGTTTGCTTGGGGCGCCTTCGGCTCAGGTCATGATCTCAGGGTCCTGGGATCGAGCCCCACATCGGGCTCTCTGCTCAGCAGGGAGCCTGCTACCCCCTCTCCCTCTGCCTGCCTCTCTGCTTACCTGTGATCTGTCTCTGTCAAATAAATAAAATATTTTAAAAAATAACAATTTGTTGGTTGTGGGGGCACCTGGGTGACTCTGTTGTTTAAGCGTCTGACTCTTGATTTCAGCTCAGGTTGTCATCCTCAGGGTCTTGGGATCGAGCCCTGTGTCGGGCTCTGTGTTCAGCTTGGAGCAAGCTTGGGATTCTCTGTCTCCTCTCCCTGTGCCCCTCCCCTACTCACATTCTCACTCACTCTCTCTGGAATAAATTTAAAAAAAAAATGAGTTGGTGGCATCCTCAGTGCTCAGCGGCTCCAGTACTAGACGCCCGGCTCCCCCGTGAGGCCTCGGACACCGAGTCTGCAGATAAGGCTGCACCTGGGACCTACCGGTTCAGACCAGGCTGTGTTTGGGTTTTCCGTGTGCTCTTTGCCTCCCATTCTGGCTGGTACTGCTCACAGTTGGTCGTCGTGTGTGCATGCCTTCTTTTAAAGGCAGGACGCACCGCTCTCCTGTTCGCTGTCGTGACCTGTCACCCACCCTGGGCTTGAAGTATGGCACAGAAGGACCAGGACGGACACCTGGCCTGAACAGTGGTCTTCTCAACAGTGCTTTGCACATGCAGCCTGAAAGTAGATGACTGACGTTGAATTTGGTCAGGAGAAAGGGCATAAAGAGTCATCTCGAGCAGCAGATAATGGTAATAAAACCAAAAAGGTCTTTTCGAAATAGGTGCTTTGAAGGAACAGATTGAGGTCCTGATTGTGGTGGTGGTTGTGTGACCCTACACAAGTGATAAAATCTTACAGAGCTGTGCAGAGTGAAACAGACAAGAAGTGACCAGGAATCCCGTCAAAGCGAATGGAATGCGCAAAAGGTCTGTCGTTGCGTTCAAGGCTTTGGGCCGGCGCCTGGTCCTGCTGCTGATAATTGTGTTGTAGTTAAGAAAGGTGACGGGGTCCTTAAGGATGGGCACGCGGGAACCCTGCTCTCTTTGCAGCTTCTCCTCAAGTCTAAAATCACTTCAGAAGTCAAAAGTGAAAAACAACAAAATACCACTTCATATCCATGAAAATGGCTAAACACCAGATGAAACAAAGCTGGGTACTAACGAGTCCGGGCACGGATGCCACAGCTGGTGGGCTCCCGGGGCAGGGACCGCCGCTGCTCTCTGGTTTCAAGCCTCCGCTTCCCGTGTCAGCCAGCGGTTCTGCCCCGACGTTCTTGCCCAAGAGGAAGGAGAAGCCCTGTCACACGAAAACCTGGAGGCTCACGTTTCCGATGGCTTCTTTTGTGACTGCCCCAACCTGGAAACACGAAATTCCCCCTCAACTTGTGATGGGCATGTGAGCTGGGATGTCTATCAACGGAATGCTAACTCAGAATGACAGGGTCACACACTTATTGGAATAGGTCTCACGTGTTATCTGTTTTGGAAAAGGAGCCAAACTCAGAAAGGCACATCCTGTGTGACTCCCAGGGGTCCACTCTCTGTGAGCCCACGTCTCATGACGTTCTGGACAAGGCTCCAGGACCAGGTCAGAAGACAGATGAGTGGTCGTGAGTGGGCAGGGGAGGCTTGACTTACAAAGGGCGTAGGGAGCTCTTTGGAATGAATGAAATGTTCTGTATCTTGACGGGGGAGGTGATTACCCGTCTGTGCGGTGTGGACGAAGGTCAGAGAGCTGTGCACTAGAAAAGATGGCTTCCTGCGTAGATGATGCCTGAATGAATCTAACTTTAAGAGGAAAGCAGCAGCAGCAACAAAAATAAATAACTAACGATGGGCTTTGGTTTAACACCCATGAGGACGGCCATGCGTGCTGCTTGTCTGTGTGTGGGTAAGGACAGGCTGGCACCTCGGCTCTACAGAGCGGCTCTTCGGGACTCTGGTCTCCAGCCATTCCCACCGGGATGGGTGCTCTGGTGTTCGTCAAGCACGGAGGCGCACATGAGAACTTCGAGCTTTAGTGAAGGCAGTGGGAGGCACGCATCACGGTGTGAACATTTAATCAGGAGTCACTCTGTCTCCTCTCCCAGCTCCTTTAGCATTAAAAGTGCGGTTAACAGGGGCGCCTGGGGCTCAGTCTGTTAGGCGTCCTTCAGCTCAGGTCATGGTCCTGGGGTCCCGGGATCGAGTCCCCCCATCGGACTCCCTGCTCAGTGGGGAGTCTGCTTCTCCCTCTCCCCTCACTTGTGCTCACTTGAGCTCTCTCTCAAATAAGTAAATAAAATCTTTTAAAAAATGTCATTAATAGAGCAGAAGCGGTTTTGCGTTGTTTTCCACCTCAGCAGTAAGTGTGCTGTGACCTCCCCCGCCCCATGGGTTATAAGACATCCCATCGGGTTCAGTGTGGTGGGAGGAGGGAGGGCTCATCTCAGCACAACAGCCCCTAGTCTAATTTAAATAGAACTCACAAATGTTGGCAGCCGGGACTGGAGGTTCAGACTGGAGATTAGGAGATCTGGAGCTGCGAAGCACTGTTTCTCGATAATCAACAGCCTTTGTGAATCAAAGTCCAAAGTTGATTTTGAAAGGAGCTTTACCCAGTGAACGCTTGGCTGTGATTTGGGGGAGTGACAGGTACCGGGCCTGCTGACGAAGTGGCCAGGTGGATAATGACTGTCGATGACAGGCTCTCCCAGCAGAAGACTCCTGGTTCGTAGGAGACCAGTGCTCCCTAGATTGGTGTGGAATCAGTGCCATCCAGTAATCATTTCAGTTGGGCAAGCCCTTAGTTTATCAGCCGTGCGTCCTGCCTGTCAGGAGGGAGCAGTTGGCACGGGCCCTGTTCTCAGGGAGCTCCCCATCCCCCAGGCTCCTCCAGGCCCCATAAATCCTGCATGGTGGACAGCCGAGGGGAGGAAGCCCAGAACCGAGGGGCGACGCTTGAGGTGGGCCTTGATGCACAGGCACGGTTGGGTCTGGTGTAGCACAGAGAGCGCCCCGGTGGTTCAGGCAGAAGGAGCCGAGTGCTGGGGGGACCCTTTATTTTTTCCTTTAATTTTTTTTCTCCATTTTTCTCCAGTTATGAAAGCTTTTGTGGTTAGGGAATCATGACCTGGACAGTGAGCAAAGAATTTCTTCCCTCCCTCCGTGCCTACATAAAAGTTAAAATAAAAGTATTACATTTGTTGTAAACATTTAGTGTCCAAAAAGATGGAAAATTATAAGTCATGTGCTCCCTTTTCCTCTGTATCTGTTTCTCTTGCTGTTGTCCGTAATCACCACAGCGCTTGTGTGGGGAAGCCCAGGGTCATCGCCTTAGGCTTCTGTCCATCAGGAGCCCAGTGTGGGGTCTCATTGGCTTAAAAAT
The DNA here is from genome assembly GCA_004023965.1 of Spilogale gracilis. NCBI lineage: Eukaryota > Metazoa > Chordata > Mammalia > Carnivora > Mephitidae > Spilogale > Spilogale gracilis. Next base: position 47,092 of record PITA01007403.1, read on the forward strand.
CAACATGTCAGAGGCTTTGGGTCTTGCCCACCTTCTGCCACTTTTCTTTTCTTTGGTTTGTGGCCTTTTCCTCCATTGTGTCCGTGACCGCCTCTCCGTCATCAAACCAGGACAGGGTCTCTGATTTTAAGGACCCATATGACTAGATAGGGCCCACGGGAGGATCCGGATGCTCAGGCCGTCTCCGTCTCCTCGTGGGTCCCCTCTTCAAAGGCCCCTTTGCCAAGTGACCTAATGTGTTTACAGTTAGGAAGGGTTAGGGCTAAGGAACATGGGGGCATTACTTTGCCCACTACCTCCTCCCACCCCCCCCCTTTTTTTTTCTTTCCCTGCTGGTAAACTATTTGGACACCAAAGCTAGTATAAAATTTTTAAAAGATTTTTATCCGTTTGATCAGTATGTGAAGTTGTATACCTTAAATTTCTTTCCTTTTACTAGCACCCGCCTTTAAAACTGGACAAGAGTATCCTAGTTAGCTGGTATGACCTTTTTTTTGAAGGTCACAAACAATGCTGAAGTGACGGTCATTGGGCATATACCCTGACATACTTTTCCACACACGCCCGTCGGGAAGATGCACTGATTTGCTGGAATAAGGGTGTATGTGGGTTGTTAATGTTGAAAGAAGAGCATGAGGGATGAATCAGAGGGTGAAGGAAGGTTGATACAGAGGAAGTTCTTCCAGAGTGACATGGAAGGAGGCAGGCACTGGCTGCCGGCTTATTTTGTGCCATTCACATGCTAGTGGACTGACTTTCTCATTTGTTTTCTCACTGCGACATGGGCAAGCTGTTGTTGACCCCAGTTTGTTGAGGAGGGAAGTGAGCCGTTGAAGCTCGGTCACAGCTCTAGGGTCCAGCCCCAGACCGCGTCCCGCCTGCCGACACCGGGGACACTGCCCGTGTCAAGTGCATGGAGGGCCTCGTCTGCCCCCTGGATCTCGGTCCTCAAGTGTGGGCAATAGAGTAGTGGGCCTTTTAATTCTTTTAGATTGTTACGCTCTTTAAATGTTGGAGGGGCTCTTAATGTACATTTTTACTTAAAAAATCTCATGGAATGAGCAACTGTGTTTTTTTCTTTCCTGTAAACTTTATTTATGTAAGTCATAAATACCAGCTCAGGGCACCGAGATGGAGAGCTGGGGGCTTGCGCTGGGCCGGGCTGGGGGGTCATCTGGCCCCATCCAGTCTCTGGCACAGCCGCGGTAGGGAAGCCCTGGTCAGAACAGAAGTTCTCCTGGAGGTGCCACTGGGGCACTTTGTGGATTGGGTTTGAAACCCCTGAGGCTGGCATGAGGCCACGTGGGGCAGTTGCTCCCCGAGGAGCCTAGGCGCACATCCTTGTGGCCCGGCAGACCCTGTGGTGGCAGGTGGCCATGAGCTGGGAGGAGCGAGAGGCGGTTGGATGCTGCGGTAAACTGCTTTGGGGACAGGTGCTTTCCCGGCTCAGGCCTCCCTCCCCTCTCTTGCACAGAAGGGATGGTGCGTGCGAAGTTGCGTTGATTGCCGGCCCCCCAGGAGCAGTGTTCTGGAAAGGAGCGTCAGGGCAGCGGCCAGTTCCCTGCGAGTGCGGCTGGCTGCGGTGCGCGGGGGTGCGCGGGACAGGGGCTGCCTGTATGAGCTCAGCCCAGGGGCAGCCACAAGAAGGGAGAGGGAGGAGCTCCCTGTGTTTGGGTTTAGCCCCACTCTAGAAGCTTCCGGAGGGTTTTCATTGTATCGCAGGGTTCCTTAGGCAAGCTTGACGTGGGGCATATGCGCTGGGGCTCTCAGGGACCTTCTGCGAGGGGAGGGCCTGGTGGGAGGACAGCGGACGGGATGGAGCCGTCGGCTGTGTGATCTCGTGCATGCCTGTCGGCGGCAGGGGGCTGGGGCTCGAGCAGCGGAGCCGGCACCCGGAACACCGCGTGCAGTGCCGGGACACCGGGGGGCTGATCACTGCCGCCTGGCGGGGATCTCGGAGTCTGGCAGGGCTGCTTCTGGCTCGTGGTCACAACAGTCATGAGCTCTGTGAGCCCGAGGCCGTGACGTCCCCGTCTTCGCCGAGGGGTGTTGGGCCCCCAGACTCTGGCAAGGGTGCAGTCGGGCTAAGCGGGGGCATGTGTGAGCGACACCCTTGGCGGAGCCCCTGTGCCTGGTTGGCATCCGCGGGCAGACGGAGGCCGCCACTCACTCCCGTGGGAACTACGTGCTCTGTGCACGTCTTTTCTGTCCTGCCAGAGTGAGCCGCTCCCCTTCTCTCTGATTTTTAAAAAGTCTGATAACTGTACCAGCGGATGTCCTGTTCCCCAGGGCCTGCTATTCCCCGCAGCTCCTTTTCACTGGCTGCTGGAGGGCTTTCTGTCCTGGGCGGTGAGGCTCTAGGAGTGGCCCCAGGAGTGGCCCCGTCGGCTCTCTGGGCGTCCCCTTATGGGATGGCCTGTCACGTGGCGTGCAACGGAAAGCAGACCCACTGGGGTTCATTACTCAGCATGGCCTGTTACTCGGACTGGGGGGCGCGAGACATAGATGATGCAGAGGGAAGACGCTGAGCAGCTGAGGGGAAGGCCAGGTCTCTTCCCAGGAATTTTTTGCTGGTTTGAAAGCACTGGAGATGCCAGATGAGTTCCCCTGATGTGGTCCTTGCCGCCCTGGAGATGGTTGGGAGCTTCCTGGGCCAGGGCAGATCTCGAATCGCTTTAACCCAGGCGGGTGAGGGGTATGTAGTAGGTGTTGTGCGGTGTGCAGGGATCGGGGAAAGTCACTGGGCAATGACTGTGGGCTGCAGGGATGGCAGGGAGGGATGCTGGGGACATGGGGACGTCTCCCCAGGCTGAAGGGACACCAGGAAAGGCCCTGGGGCGGAAAGGAGCTAGGCACCTTCAAGAAGCTGAAAGAAGGCTAGTGAGCTCTGGGACCAGGGGCTGGGGGGGTGGTGATGGGAGTGATCAGAGAGGTGGGCAGGGCTGGACTGTGCCCGCAGGGCCTGGCCATGGAGGACCATCCAGATTTCACTGCAGAGAGCCGTGGGAAGCATGGAGCTATTTAGAGAAGGCCGTGATTACATGTGCATTAATATTAAAAGACGACCCTGGCTGCTTCTTAGTGAATAGGCACAGGAACCGGGAACATAAAGGACATGGGAGACAGGTGTGGGCTTCTGCGATCATCCAGGTTCATGAAAATGAGGCCTGTGTTGCTCACGGGGACTGGAGGTGAACGTGGAGGATCTTCAGCTTATGGCACTGGCTGGTTGGATGGGGAGATGCGCAGCCACCAGGAGCGGGGTGCCGTCATCCGGGCAGAGAGAAAATTGGGGCATTTGTGGTTTGGATGAGGGAGTGTCTGTCGGACCCTCTCCTTCCCCTGTGGGGGCACGCTCCCCTTGGCTAGTGTGTGGCTTTGCTCCCCATTTCCTTTGGGTCTCTGCTCGGAGGGCCCCTTACTGGGAAGACCTGTGGGACCACGGCAGCCACCTCTGTCGTGCCCCTGTTCCGTCTCGCTTCCAGGCGTGTGCGGGCTGACAAACTGTGTGCTGGTTCTTTGCTTGCAGCCCTTCTGTCCTCCAGCGGGAGGACCTCAGGACCTTCCTGAGGGCAGTGGTTTTTAATCTGTGTTACTCCCTTTGTGTCCATAGCATCTAAGACACTGCTTGGCATATATAAGTACTTGTTGAACAAATCATGACTTTGATTTGGGGTTCTAGTTTTTGCATTCTTTTCAGACTTGATTGACTTGTAATTAACCTGGAGCCAGAAAGAGGTGGGCGGAGGGGATATTTTGATACGCTACTGCTCATTTGACATGTCAAGACTTTTTTTTAAAGGCAGAATGAGTAGAAACATTCGATTTTTTTTTAAGATTCAGTGTTAGGTTAGCTGTGATAGAAGAAATCAACCATGAAAATCCTTGAATATCACATTTTTGTTGTTGTTGTTGTTCTTTATTGTGAGTATAGGCACTTGGCTCCCATTCCAGTATATAGTGTTCAGCGGCTTGGGGCTAAATTACAGCAGCTTGCACTCCCTCTAAGCTAATTGCTAGTTTTCTCGGAGGGTCGATTGGCCTTTCATGCCTCCTTTATACTTTCTGGGGAAAGGTTTGGAGGCTGGGATCAACAGTCCCGGAAAGAGGATTCTGAGCAGAGCACGGGATACAAACCTTCTGTTAGAGATATTGGTGGATCTCTGAGTCGCTACATAGCCAACAATTTGAAAGGACCGGTAGTTCAGAAATGTTTTCCTAGATGGTTACGATTTGGGGGGGTATCAATCAACTGCCATTCCTTGGGAAACAGGAGCAGGATCTATGCTGTGGAAGAGAAGGCAGTGTCTGCAATGCTTCTGAGCATAGCTGTCGGAGCCTGAACACCCCCTGTGCCCCGTCATCCACGGGTTGTGTAACCCTCACAAGTCACATAACCCCTTTCTCTAAAATGGGCATCACCAAAATTGTATTATGATTTGAGGGGTTAGGAGAAGACAAATACTTATTATTGTTACCATTTATAAGCTAACATAATTGATGTTCTTGGTAAGTGGAATTTGAAGGTGGAATGGAATTTGAAGGGAGAGCTAAGTCTTAGGGTGTATCATTGGTCCAATCCAGTGTTCCCCAAACCTGCCCGAGCATAAGAATCTCCTCGGGGTGCTTGTTAAGAGTAGAAAATCTCAGGCACCACCCAGGCTTGCTGAATCAGATCTCTAGAGGAGGGGCCTGGGAATCTTGCTGGGTGGGCAGGGTGGTGACACACCAGGATTTTGCGAGCCTGTCCTTGGTTGCAAAATTCTGCCTGGTGGACTCCAGATATGTGTTTATGCTTGTCAGATTATGTGTCAATTTTTAGACGGGAAATACGGTCACTGTTCATGTAGGCCATCTCATTCAGAATCTTCCGTATTAATCAGAGCAGATAGAACATGCTTCTGGGTTCCCAGGAACAGGAGAGGAGGTGTAGTCAGACAGCGTGGTGTTGGTGTGACTTACTCAGCTTTCTTGCCTTCATTCTTCCTCTTTGTAAAGCCTGTATGATCTTGGTAACTTGCCGCGTTAAATACATAGAGCGACACAGTCACAGTCAATCTATCCTGACGGCCGGCCGTCTGTCCTCCTGAGCCTCAGGCCCTCCGGGCTGTCAGGATGACAGTGCCCCTGGAATGGTAACTGTTTGGGGGAGGTGGCCCCCAGGCTTTGTTTGCCAGGCCAGCAGCTTTGTTCTTTCCTCCCCTGAGGGCTGGGAACCAGGAAGGAACGTTTCACTCGACTGCACTTAGGAGGGCAGGCATGTTCTTAATCAACTGTGGGGCGGCCGGAGGGACGGACACACAGCATTTTGTTGTTTTCACACAAGCCTGCAAGTTCATTTCCCATCTCTGTCCGGGCAGTAGCTAATCATTTCCCTCTCACTGACAAAGGCGGATGAGCATCTGAGACCTTGACTCAGGGCGCTGGGCCTTCTGCAGACCTTACAAAGGAGTTCAGTCCTCCTCTGGGAGGAGGGCAGGACTCTTCATTTTTCAGTAAGGTGGCACTCCCCACCCAGCTGGGGTGGGGCTGCTGGTTCTAGCACAGGATTCTGGGAAGAGGTGAAGAATTTCTCCAGCAGCCGTCGTTTTTCTGGGCTGTGGTTTCATGCTGATCTCGTAGTTCACCTTATTTCAGGTTGGACTCAGGTGTATCCGTTTGCATTATCATGGGAGAAATTGATTTGTGCTGAGACTCTTATTTGGACGATAAGTTCATTTTCACAACTGTGCCAAATCAACCCACATTTTGGAGCTGTAGTTAAGATCGCAGAGTTGATGTATATTTATAAACTTGCACATTTTTACTTCCTTAAAAAAAAGCTTGTGAGTTCTTGAGGGCATCTGCCTCAGTACATTGGAAGTTAAGGATCTGGACGTTGAAAGACAGGTATTTCTTCCTTTCTCTGCTGCCCTTCTGTTCTCAGGTGAAAAAGTTTTCAGTCTGCACAGTGTTAAGTAACAAAATCCTAAAGTTTTTATGAATTTAAAAACAACTCATCAGGAAAATGTGAAATGTGGGCAGCTATTTGTTGCTGTGTGGACAAGCCTGAAGGACAAAGCCTTCCAGATGGAAAGGGCTGGAGGTGATCTGTGCGCACTGTTTGCTTGCTTATCTCTCATGGACAGCAGGAAGCCGATCCTCAGTGGGGACTTTCCCTTAACCCCCTTTGGGGAATACAGGGTGAGCCTAGGCCTGCAGCTTTTCTTCCTGGCCTCTCTTGCTGGCTTGGCTTTCTCTTGCTTTCCTTCTTTGAAAATCATTTTGGTGTGGGGAGAAGCTGGAGGTGGAAATTCAGTCATGTGTTATGAATGGCAAGTAGAGATGATGACCGGTGAGTGGTTCTCTTTAGTCACAGCTGCAGGTGGAGGTCTTGTGAAGCTGGTCAGACATCTGTAAATCACACCTGCAGTTCTCAGAAACAAAGACAGTGTTTCTGTCCACGCAGCAAGCCCTCTGCCCGAGGAAACAAATTTAAGAAAACCCCAAACCTCAATTCCCCTCTCCCCTGAGCAAACACATGTACGACAAAAATGGGCACGAAGCAAGATGTGCATTTTTAATTTCATTAAATACCCCTACTTAAAATTGTAAGCGTTTTGCAATTATGTCTAATTATCTAAGAAAAAAGCCCTAAATTTTTTTTGTTAAGGTTTTAGTGATGCCATGTGTTTGAATATCTCACCACATCGTCTGATGTCGTTGAAAGTGGGATTCCTAGTTCAGCCTCCTTTGGAAACTTCTGCGGCACCAAATGCGGGACAGAGCACCTTACTGGGTTTTAGAAACGACCTGTTGAATTGCACAGAAGCCTGACTCCATCTGTGTGGGTGGAACCAGGCTCCGCTTGCATGTGGGTGTCCACGTATTCACGATGTTTATTAGCTCAAGAAATGCCTGCTAATTTTTCTCCCTCTGTGTGTGAATCATAGGATTAATCTCTGCAAATTAATTTCCTTAATTAACCCAGAAAAGAGGGGAAACTCAAACATGTTTCATTAAGTGCACTGTTTAGGATAAATAAAGCATTGTAACAAAATACCTTTGTATATGAATCACAGTTTTGTCTAAAAATAATGTATAGGGGCGCCTGGGTGGCTCAGTTGGTTAAGCAACTGCCTCCGGCTCAGGTCATGATCCCAGAGACCCGGGATCGAGTCCTGCATCGGGCTCCCTGCTGGGCGGGAAGCCTGCTTCTCCCTCTCTCACTCCCCCTGCTTGTGTTCCCTCTCTGGCTGTGTTTCTCTCTGTTAAATAAATAAATAAAATCTTAAAAAAAAAAAAAAAAAAGAATAGTAGAATTTGTAAGGGCGCCCAGGTGGCCCGGTCAGTTAAGTGTCTCGCCTTTGGCTCATGTCACAATCTTGGGGTGCTGGGCTCGAGCTCCACATTCGGCTCCCTGTTCAGTGGGGAGTCTGCTCCCTCTGCCTCCTCTCCCCACACTGTCTCTTTCTCTCTCTCACAAATAAATAAGTAAAAACAAAACAAGAACAAAAATTAAAAAAAAAGTTTGGGGCGAATGGTAGAATTTGTAGGCAAGATTCCTTCCCATGGTCCCATCCTCCAACATTGAAGGACCATCTCGGGAGGTGCTGTGATGGACAAGGGAGAGGAGCTCCCGGGTGCGGGGAGGGCTGTAGGAATGGGGGCCGAGGCCAGGCACGTTTGAGGGGATGTGTAGGTGTTCTTGCCAGAGCACAGGGCACAAGAAAGGAAGAGGAGAGATGAATGTGGCAAGGCCAGGGTACTCTGTAAAGGTCCTGGCTATCGGCAGAGAAGACTTGACTTACTCTTTGTGCTTTAAGTAGCAAGTGAGGAGGCCCAGTAGGAGGCCCAGTTTCTGCTGGGGGAGGAGTTCTTCCTCGAGACTTCCCAGCCTCGCCGTGCCTGTCTCCGCTTCATTTCCCTGGAAGCACTGGTCACCAGGGCACAATGTGTGTCTTCATTTACTTGCTTGCCCACCGCCTGCCTTTCATCCTTCCTCAAGGGTGGGGATATCTGTTTCCCCACCGCCTGGCAAGCAGCAGGTGCCCAGCAAATACTGATCAGCCTGTCAACTGCAAGAGTCAGTTTCTGAAATCAAAGTATGTCATTGTTCTCCCACTGATTTAGTAATTGATTTAGAGAGGGAAAAATAGTATCAGTTCAGTGTAGAAGCTGGGCAACTGCTTCAACACGGGGGCAAAGTTGACGTCACCAGTGGGAGCTGGTAGGTATCACGCGGCCCCGCATGTGACGGTGTTAGGTCATCCCCCAGCCAGGAACGTGGCGTCGAAATGGGGTCCTGAGCGAACACCAGAGACACAAAGGGTACACCGAAGTAACTGGTCAGCGTCTCCGTGGGCTGTCTTAGGATTGGTTAAGGAATTCTTTCAAAAATAGGCTGACTTACCCATATACTGTATAGTTACTGAAATTAGAAAGCACTTTAAAGCATTTTACGCAACACTGGTTGAAACGGTTTCTGGTTAAACCCAGACTAATCAGCCTAAACAGATCCTGTCATCGGGGCATCTCAGTGTTTCCTACTTCTTTGGGTTTGTGGGAGAATGATGTTGGCATGAGCTTACCAAGATGGAGAGCTGCAGACGGTGCGGAAACCCGAAGCCAGGAACAGAATTACGGTTTTGAAGTGGTGTCGTACATGAGTGTTTCTCTATGTGTCAAAATTTTAAGGAGTAATTTCAGTGCGTTATAATAACAATGGGATCCGAGTCAGAATCCCTATGAGATTCAAAGTGCTAATAACTGTAAAGTGCTTAGAAAAATGCCCAGTGCACACATACCTATAAGGGGTCTAGTAGTGTTTTCCATGGTGAATCAGCCCCCTTTCAATTGAATCATTTTTAAAACCATTTCTATTTGTCTGATTCGCTGAAACGTGAAGTACACGTGGATGCTCCAGGTTCCCAGATACTTTGTTTCACTGTGAGTCATGAGTGAATCCATAGAAACAGAGCAGACCGCAGTTACGTGGGGGGGGTGTGGGTTAAGTGATTTCTGTCTTTCCTTCAAGTTCTCCGAATTTATAAGAGATGCCAGATAAAAGGTGCAAAATGCAAGACCCCCAGACAGGCTTGTTTCTTTAAGACAGGACTTGGTTTAGCCAGAGCCGCACCTTGGAAAGAGCCATCTGACATTGACTCTTTAATTTATTAGCTGAGAGAACAGAAACAATCTTGTCTCACAATGTTCTCTACCTTTCTGCTATAACTAGATTGGGTATCACTTAAAATAGGTGACAGGTTCTCGTTACCACTTCAGTGACAGCTTTGGGGCCTGAAGAGAAAAGGTGTAAATTAGACAGAACAAGCATACTGCATCGTGAAAGGATATGCAGGTAGAAATTGCTAACTATGAGATCTTTTTGTGATTTACGTTTCGGTGGTGGTCCAGTAGTCGTGAAACGTTCCCCTCGTCCTCCTCACCTGTCCTCCCTTCAGTGCTGGTAAGGTGCCTGGCCCGGGCCAAGGGCATAATCCAGTTCTGTTATGTAATTCTCCTGACAACTTTTAGAAGTGAGTGTTGGCTAGATGAGTAATTTATGAGCTCCATTTCATTAATGAGTAAACTGAAGGTTAGAAAAGGCCCTTTACCCATCTCAGAAGTGGCACTTTCAGATTGGAATACGGGGTGATTTTGTATCCAGAGTTTTCTGGTTTTGTTTTTGTTTTTGTTTCTTTAAATCTTAGCTGCTCTGTGAAACTCACCTCTCAGAATTGCTTCTCAGCATACTCAACGAGAAACAGGTTTGCTAACATTCTTAACCAACTGCATAAGTGGAACAAAAATTTAATGCAATTAACCAGTTTTTTAAAGCTTGAAAAATCAAACATTGCCATGAGGATGGGCACTGTAAACCAAGCAATCCAGAACATGTAAATGTGGATGAGACTGGAGAAATCCCAGAACCTCCAGCTACAGTGATGGGCATGGAAAGGTGTGGCTCACTCCCCAGACCTGGGGGTTGGGCTGAGTGTTAGTGGCGAGTCTGACCCTCCAGAGGGATCTGCAGCTTACGGGAGCCAAGGAACCGTGTTGTTGCCCCGGTTTCTGTTCGCACGTGGGTGTTAGCCGTTCTTGGGACGTTTCTCTGCCAACTTCTTGCATGTTAACTTAGGGTGGGCGGGTGGGGGGTTTACACTTACTCATCTCTATGCATTTCAGCAACATTGATTGCTACTTCGCAGTCTCTCTCCAATGTCAGATCTTATGAGGCTGTGAGGATGTTTGAAGAAACAGGTTTAGGGTTGTTTTAGTTGCCTGGTTTTATGCCCCAGCATTTAAGCTGGAATTTGGAAGCTGGGCTTCGCATTTAATCCTCTAGATGGTTGATTATGTTGTGGGCACACCGGAAACCTCTGTGTGTACCATGCCTCATTAGTCAAGGCCATTAGTGTGTCTTTTTTTTTTTTAAGGAAAGAGAAAACACTAGATTGCAGGTTGGTTTTGAAAGACCGTTTACTAAAATGTCAATATCAATAATGAATAGAGCCTTTTTTTTTTTTTTTTAACTAATTATCCTTGTCACCAGTGATCAGAGATGGGTGCTGTTGCCGAGCTTTTGCAAGCATGTCGCTGGGTTCTGGCATGGTCCCGAGTGGCCATCAGCCCTGCACCAGAGCTCACCTGTGTTGAGCTGCTACCCAGCACAACCCTGCTCCTTTTTGGCCTGAGTGTTACAGATGAGGCAACCGAAGAGGGGAAGCTGAACACATTGGGGCTCAGAGTTCGTAAGCTTAGGACCAGGATATGAATGGGGGCAGTTACAAGCCCCCGTCATGGTCTCACAGAAAGAACTCTGGGGGGTAGGGCGGAGTGTTTCCAGTTCACCTCCGAGGAGCCTGAGGTTCGGGGTGAAATGATGTAACCATGGGTCCTTGAAGGACGCCCAGCCTCTGACAAGCCACGTGGCCTGAAAGCTGGATTCCTCCGTGTTGCTCACAGTTGTTATTTAAGGTGGTCGGCGTGTCCCCCACACTTGAGGTCACTGGGCTTCACTGGCTGCCAATGGGCACCCCAATGATGGTGCCACCCAAGAACGCCCCCACATTTCTGATGCCTTCTACTAGACGTCATATTTACCTTTCTTAATTTTAAACTTGTCTCACACCATTCTACTACATTGCCTCCCACAGTAATTTTTTAATCAACAGTAATCAAGCCCGACTCGTGCTCATAATTTGTTATAGTCAGAATAACTGGAATGACTGGCAATGCAAATGAGCGATCTCATCTCACGCTTCCTGTTTCACCGAACACACACGCACACACACGCGCGCGCACGCACACGCGCACACACACGCACACACACGTGCACACACGCACGCACACGCACGCGCACGCACACACGCGCGCACGCCCAGAGGCATGGAGATGGGCAAGAAGAAGACAACCGCTGACTAGACTCACTCTGTGGACGTGCGGACCATTTCTTCTCGTCAACAGTCTGCTGTTGGGCAGATGTATTTGAGCGAGCTGTGTTTATTTTCTGATGAGTGATTTTTGACCCTTTCAAGGGCAGCGTCTGGCGGGTTGATGTGACTGAGTCATAGCAACACACCGCCGAGCGGCAGCAGAGGTTTGCGGTGATTTTGGAAATGGGCTTCGCATGCGGTCTTCCCTTCAAACAGCTGAACGACACTGACAGCACTGGGGGCTTGTGAAGGGACTTGTCCCTTTTAGCCCAGCACGTGTTTGTGTAGGCTGCCCCAGAATTTAAGTAGAATGAAAGGCAGGCCAAGTCATCCCACATACACTAACCCTGAGGGCTCCCATCAGGAGTTTTGGAGAATGAAAAATGGTATTGTTTGAAGAAATGCATTTCTTCAGAACACTTACTGGATCCCTGTCATGTGGCAGATAGACATTTTAAGTTCTGTGGATGAACTGGGCATCGATTTTGGCTGTTGTTCATGGTATGGATGATTTTTATGCCCTTTCTATAACCTCAATAAAATATAATTTTAAAAGACTGCTTGTCTACCTCCCCTTAGGTCACCCGGCTACAGTTGTTCTCCTTTTATGAGAACAGGATTAGAGATGTGTTCCGAGAAATGTACCCTCTCTTCACCTGACAGTATTGCCTTCATTCATTTCATAGTAGGTAGAATAGGAAATGTGCTTTTTAAGAACACATTTAATGAAGAAGTTGATTCATTATGCAAGGAAGGTCATCAAATATTCGTATCTTTTTTAAAAAGTGTCTTTAATTGGCCACAGCAATTTTTTCAAGACACATCTCCAAAGGCAAAGGAAACAGAAGTGAAAATGAACTTCTGGGATTTCATCCAAATAAAAAGCTTCTGCACAGCAAAGGAAACAGTCAACAAAACAAAGAGGCAACCCACGAAATAGGAGAGGATATTTGCAAATGACACTACAGACAAAGGGCTGATATCCAAGATCTATAAAGAACTCCTCAAACTCAACATCCAAAAAGAAGATGAACACATCAAAAAATGGGCAGGAGACATGAAGAGGCACTTCTCCATAGAAGACATACAAATGGCTAATAGACATATGAAAAAATGTTCAGCGTCACTAGCTATCAAGGAAATTCAAATCAAAACCACTCTGAGATACCACCTTACACCAGTCAGAATGGCCAAAATTAACAAGACAGGAAACAACAAGTGTTGGAGAGGCTGCAGAGAAAGGGGAACCCTCTTACACTGTTGGTGGGAATGCAAGCTGGTGCAGCCGCTTTGGAAAACAGTGTGGAGATTCCTTAAAAAATTAAAGATAGAGCTACCCTATGACCCTGCAATTGCACTACTGGGCATTTACCCCAAAGACACAGATGTAGTGAAAAGAAGGGCCATATGCACCCCAATGTTCATCGCAGCAATGGCCACAATCGCCAAACTGTGGAAAGAGCCAAGGTGCCCATCAACAGATGAATGGATAAAGAAGATGTGGTCCATATATACAATGGAGTACTACGCCTCCATCAGAAAGGATGAATACCCAACTTTTGTAGCAACATGGACTGGATTGGAAGAGATTATGCTGAGTGAAATAAGCCAAGAAGAGAAAGTCAAGTATCACATGGTTTCACTTACTTGTGGTGCATAAGGAGTAACATGGAGGACAGTAGGAGAAGAAAAGGAAATGGGAAGTAAGGTAAATCGGGGAGGGAAACAAAACACAAGAGACTTTGTACTCAGAAACAAACTGAGGGTCTTGGAGGGGAGGGGGTAGGGGAATGGGAGAGCCTGGTGGTGGGTACTGAGGGCACGTATTGCATGGAGCACTGGGCATGGGGCATAAACAATGAATCTTGGAACATTGAAAATAAATAAATTAATTTAAAAAAGCGTCTTTAACCTAAAGTTGATTTGGCCTCAGATTTGGATCATGTTGAAATCAACAAAACGAAAGATACCTTACTGAATGGGAGAAGATACTTGCAAATCATATATCCAATTAAGAGTTAGTATCCAAAATATAGAAAGAACTTACACAACTTCATATTAAAAAACAAACAACTTGATTAAGAAAATGAATGGAGGACTTGAATAGACATTCTTTTTTTCCCAAAGAAGACATATAGATACCCAACAGATACATGAAAAGTTGCTTAAAATTACTTGTGATCAGGGAGATGCAAATCAAAACCACAGTGAAATCTATCACCTATATATACCTTTCAGAATGGCTACTATCAAAAAGATAAAAATAACAAGAGTTTCTGAGGATATGGAGAGAAGGGAACCCTTGTGACGCTGTTGGTGGGCATGTAAATTGGGGCAGCCCTTGGAGGTTCTCTAAAAAACTAGAAAGAGAACTATCATATGGTCTCGCAATTCCACTTCTGGTTACTTATCTGAAGAAAATGAAAACATCAATTTGAAGAGCTATCTGCACCCCAGTTTTCACTGCAGTGTTACCTACTGTAGGCTAGACAGTGCCCATCAGTAAATGAACGGATAAAGATTTGGTGTTTCGGTGTATGCATGCCCACATGCACACAGACACGGGAATATTACTCAGCCATTAAGAAAAAAACTTTGCCATGTGCTTACAATATGGATAGGCCTAGGGAATATTATGCTAAGTGAAGTAAGTCAGATAAAGACAAATACCGTATGATTTCAGTTATATGTGGAGTCTAAATTATAAAACAACTGAGCAAACAAACCAAAATGGAAACAGACTGTAGATAAAAGAGCCAAATTGTTGATGACCAGCAGGACAGGGCTAGGGGGATGGGAGAGAGAAGGGGAATCAGAGGTCAGTTTTCTGTTAATAGTAAGTCATGTACAGCATAGAGAATATGGTCAATAATATAGGAGTAACTTTGTATGGTAATAGATGGTAATTAGATTTATCATGGGGATCCATTTCATAATGTATGAGAATATTGAATCACTGTGATACACACCTGAAAGTAACAGGATGTTGTATGTCACTTCTACTTCAATAGATAAATTAAAATAAAAAAGCAAAAAAAAAAAAAAAGTGGATTGTGGTTAATCGGTTAAGCCATAGGACTGGAGGAAACTGATAAAGCCAGAAATGTCCTCTGGTGAATGATGGGGACGAATTTGCAGGTGTTGGAGTAAAGCTTCTCCGGGTGCCCTTACACAAATTTATAGGTGTTGAGGGATGTGCATTTCTTACTTTGGGAAAGAAAAGCTGAAACCGTTGATAGAGATCTTTCATTACTAGTTCATAAATTGGAGAGGTTGTTTTGAAACCACCCAAGTCCCAGTAACACGAAAATAATTCTCCTCCGCCTCTTGTGTGGTGACTGGGAGTGTGGCTTGGGAAGAGTCTGTACGAATCAGTAACTCCCTTTGCAGACATTTCAACTGATTGAAAGCTATTTTATGCCTTTTTTTTACTTTCATAAGGGGAAGCCACTGATTAAAAAGCTTGACAGTGGAGAACTCTTAAAAAATAAAACTGATGAAACAACAGATTTAGGGCACCTGGGCTTGTCCACCCTGATTTGCCTCCCTATTATTACACCCATAGCAATGATGTTTCGTGGTTATCAACTTTCTTAATGATGACCTGGTCTCACGAAGATCGTGTGAAATTTGGTTCTGGGGATTGTTAAAAAAAACTAGGAAATAACCCGAGAAGTATATTTAAAGAAGGTGTTTAGGATGCATTGGGGAAGAAAACAAGTTACAAAATAGTATGCACGTATGTCCTTCATTTTGGAAAACCAACCATGTTTCCAATATTTATGGCAAACCCGTGTAACACTTGTAAGAAAATAAATGTTATTAGAGGGTAGGGGAAATCCTGATTTTCCACAAAGCTGTGAATTGTCTTTTATAATAGGAGGGGGGCAAGGATTTTGAAGAATATTTTAATAGTTTGGTAGCCTAGAAATGTCCCTATGTTGTGACCAGAAAAATAATTACGAAACCGTATATATATAGTCCTGAACTTATAAAATGAATGAATTTATAAAATAAGCACATAAAAGGTATATATAAAAAGTATACACAATTTTCAAAAATATGCAAGAAGTACGCAAAAATTATACAGAAGTGTAATAAATTTTCATGTGCTCCTTCATAGATATTAGTGGAGCAAAGGTTTCAGTCCTCCTCAAAAGGGACTGGAAAGAAGTATTTCCAAATGGTGAGTGCTTCTGATCGATGGTCAGGGTTATTCATTGTTTTTCTTGTCTGTGCATATTTTTATTTTCTAATATTCAAAAAACATCTAGGGGCGCCCAGGTGGCTCAGTCAGTTAAGTATCTGACTGTTGGTTTCAGCTGGGTCGTGAGATCAAGGCCTGCATGGGGCTCTGCTTGGGTTTCTCTCTCCCTCTGCCCCTCCCTGCAGGTTCACTCTCGCTCTCTTCCTCTCTCTGTCTCTAAAATAATAAATCATTTTTTTTTAAAGATTTACTTCCTTGCTTATTTGGCAAAGATAGCACAAGTAGGCAGAGTTGCAGGCAGAGGGAGAGGGAGAAGCAGACTTTCCTCCGAGCAGGGAGCCTGATGCGGGACTCCATCCCTGGATCCTGAGGTCATGACCGGAGGTGAAGGCAGCTGCCCAACTGAATGAGCCACCCAGGCATCCCTAAAATAATAAATAAATCGTTAATTTTCAAACGAGGAGAGCAGAAAAACTGTAATACATTACAGAGAGATTTTTCACTTACTAAAAGAGAATAAATTCAGCCCAGAAAGTCACTTTTCTTTAATCTGGTCAGCTAAGCCTCTTTATTTTGTTTGATAACTGAGCGATTTGAAAATTTTTGTTTTACCCTGGGCCTCCTGAGGGAGGTGATACGTTATAGCCTATGGTCATTACTACTTCAGTGGTGCAAACTTAAGACATCTTGGGCAGTGAGTGGTCGTTCAGGGGGTCAGGTTACCTCTGAGGGGTGAGCCCCCGTGGTCTTTGTATGTGGCTGGCCTGGATGGACACTTAGCTTGTGGCTGAGGAATACGCCCAGTGGAAGAAACTCAAAAGCTAGGCCAAGTGAATCCTTTTCACTAGGGTATGGATTTCCAAGATGTAGTCTTTGGAGTTCTGAGAAGCAACAGACCATGCATCACCTCAGCCTTTTCTTGGAGAGTCTTTGTGTGTGTTAGCATTTTCAAGGTTCTGAGAAATTCTGGACCGAAGAAACAGATCGTTGTAGCCAGAGAAAGGTTTTTGGTGGAATTCCACTGACATTTAGGAGTGGAGAGCCAGGCAAATGCGCCCTGAAGGGAAGAGTAGGCACTGAAGAGGAGGAGGAGGAGATTTTTCTGGTCAAGGAGATGCCTGTGCATATCTCAGAGGGACCTAAACTTTTCAGTACTCCACATCTAAGGATGTGGTTTCAAGGGGGCAGTTTTCTATGTGCATGAAGCTTGAAATGGTTTCTCAAACAAGCGGTAGCCTTGAAAAGTGTGTTTAAATCACATTTTGTAAATTACATAAATAAATTCCTATTTTAAGTCTTCTTTGGAGACTTGTTACTTGCAAGAATTGTTGTGATTTCTACTGTGTAAATCCTTAGTGTAATGTATTTTCGTGCATCAGGGTTATTTATATCGAGAAGCCATTGACTTTTAGTTCATGGGTTTTCTTAAAGCATTTAGAAAAATGAATGACACAATTGACCTCCTACTCACTGTGTCTATGAAGTACAATCATTTGGCCCTCTTTTCTGCTTGATGTCTGTAGTTCTCCGTTTAAAGAAGTCATGTCAAGTGATGGGTAGAGAACCCCAGGCTGCTGTTTTGGGGAGTTCAAAGGCTCCAAGAATGAAAATCATGCCTACATGCATGTGCCTTTCTTTGCTAATTTGCTTTGGAAAGCTCTTTTAGCTCAGAAAACTTAAGCACAAGGGCAACAGATTAGAACCAAGATTATTACTTTTTTTCAGAGTAAAGGGAGTTGCTTCACTTTCTAGGTTGTGTGTTCCACCTGTCTTCATTGCATAGCTTGTCCTGTAATTTTATCTGTGTTTTTACACACACACACACACACACACACACACGTACATGTGTGCACAAACACACACACATCTATGTGCACTAATTTGGATTTTGTTTATATTATATCCATTAAGAAGTGGATGCATGATGTACATCTGTGCAGTTGAAATGCAAGGCTTCACATGAGTTGTCGTGTACTGATATACCTAAAGGACTGAGAATGTAACTTGCTTTACTGGGGAAATTACCGCAATGGCATTGACATTTGTATGTTACCCTCCTTTCAGTTGTCTGAACTGTAAGGCTCTGACTCCCAAATAGCATGGATCAGTTAACTTCATAGCCTAGTGAGTTATACTGTTGCTAGTTACTGTGAATACTTTTCTAGATTTTTTTTTTTTAAGATTTTATTTATTTTTATTTGAGAGAGTGTGAGTGGAGGACGGAGAAGGAGAGGGAGAAGCAGACTCCCTGACGCGGGGCTCAATCTCATGAGCTGAGCTGAAAGCAGGCGCTTAAATGACTGAGCCACCCAGGTGCCTCCTTTTCTAGATGTTTATGATGGAATGATGTTTAAAATGGATCATCACTGCTAAAGAATGATTTTCAAAACGTTAATGTGTTTCATGTAGACATAAAATGAACATGTAGGTTTCATTTAAATAACTCAATGAGGAAATTAAAGGAAAATCTGAGGAACTGGAAAAAAAAAGTCATGATTTTATGGTCAGAAAAAGAGCAGTACAAAGTACTGTTTTGGGTTATCTTTTCTTTGAGGCAGAAGTCAGGTCTTACTTACACTGCTGTGGACAAGGTTATTTGGAACTCCTGCCTGTTGCACTAAGTTGTAAATAGACGGTCGGTCAGAGGTTCACAGTCTTGTTGCTGGGATGGCCCCCAGTGGGCCCACTGGGTGATGTTTAACACACCTCTGAAGGGACACCTAGGAGTTTTCTTTTGTTCCTTTCAAAGTCTTGGACATTTTTTTCTCACTCACATCATTCTAAAAGTACTTTCTGAGTAATCTCATTGGTTGAATGCTTATAGTTTTAGACCTTGAGACAAGTGCTGTTCTAATTTGTTAAAAGCTGCACGATGGAGATAGGTATTTAAGATAGGTATTTGGATTTCTAGTGTCTGTCCCCCCTTCACTACCTCACCCAAGTGGAATACTAAATATGGTTAAGATGCAGTATTCCTGATAGAAATATTCTCGCTAATGACCAAGTCAATACTACTCTCTCTGCTTCTTAGTTTCTTTAAGGGAGAGGTGGGACATTGTATCATTGGATATTTTAAATGAAAAATAGAGCAACTGAAAACAACTGAAAGATTTCAGTATTCTTTATACAGATGGCAAAAATGGGACAGCCTGGAAAGTGGCACATTTTAGGAATTTTTATAGAAAGATTTGTTAGTTCTGATTAATCAGATGAGAAATTGTCATGGGGCAGCACAGGTGAAACAGAATGCTTCCCGTCACAGTCCCTCACTGCCCCCGGTAGAGCCCTCCTCGGTCCAGAGGGGGCCTGTTGACTCGCCAGGTGCTGCCTGTGCCGAGGTTAAGGCCACAGACAGAACTTAGAGAACCTCCCCCAGAATGGCCTTATTTTCCGGCTGAGAAACCTGCAGTCCAGATGGGAGAGGAACTTGCATAAATTTGCATTTCCTTAAGAATCTGGCCTCAGGTTCCTTATTAGGTGTGAGCTGTTGGATCTAAATGAGGTGGTTTTGTTCCACCCAAACACGTGCACAGCAGGCCCCCACAAGTTTAAGGACCGTGGCCATCGGGAGCTCTGCCTGTGGTGGTCTGCTGGTTGTGGACCAGGGGAGGCTCCCCCCGGGACCGTACGCACTTCCCATGACACATGTGGCCCAGGGCGCTTGCCCAGACTCCGAGCGGCCCTCTTGGCCTTGCACCCGAGCAGTGAACTAGCAACTTCCTTTAGAGTTTCTGGAGTCCAGATTTTGATGCAGCCATCTGATTGGCTGTTCCCATCTTTTTAGGTTCCCGGCCAGCCTATGAGCAGCTGTCTTGTGGTCAGGTGTTCCTGCAGTCCAATCCGCTGTGGCTGTGTGGTACGGGGCTGTATCACGTGGCGGAGTCCCCGGAAATCGGAGGGCTGCGCCGACGCCCTGACACCTGTCTGCCCCTCGGGAACTGGAGTTCATAAATTACTCTGTTTCTGTGCTGGAGTGAATTTGGGATTTCTTTCTTCTCCATCTTGTATTCTTACCAGTCAACTAAATTCTGATTCTTTGGGGACCAGGAAAGGGCGGTTCTGGTTTGTCGGTCCCCGCTGAATTTTCTTCTGAAGTCCTGACGCTGCTTCAAAGTATTTAAAAAGGAAATTAGAACGTTCTCATTGTTCTGAGTTTCTTTAATTTTCATTAAATATTTATTCTTCTCAGTATCTAAAAAGAAACAAGAATCTAAAAGCAAGGCATTTGGACTAGTTCCTCAGGTGTATTTGTGGAATTGGTGGCCTTGCATATGCTCCGCGTTTGGGATACTGGGTTCGCAGGCAGGTCCCCCGCGAGCGGCCAGGAGGTCCCCTGGGGAGGAGCGTGCACCGCGGCCGGCAGGGGTTACTGACGGCATAGACAGAGGCCCAGGAAGGAGAGGAGAGAGACTGGTCCCAGCTTGGGGTTTGGTGTCTGGGTCCCCTCAGGCATCCAGGGACCGTGCAAACAAAGATGAGGGCCCACGTGTTACTCCTTGGGGCGGGGGTCTTGGCGTGGAAATGTCTAGCTCTGGTGGCTGGAATGCGCTTATGACAGCTTCATCCTCTCCTGGTCCTTCCTTAGATGTTCTCTAGATGTACACCGTCTTATGCAGCATGTTTAAAGCGGATGCAAGTCCTGTCAAGAACAGAAGCAGAAAGAGGAGCCAAAAACTGGTTTCTGTGGAGTCCTTCAGTTCCTCTCTGTCAGTATGACATCATCTGCTTACCAGACTTTCTGACCAGCTGGGGAGATGGTGTTTCCAAGGGAGGCTGCTGGGACCACCGTGGATTAGATCTCATTTAGGTAGTTTTAAAAAAGAATTATGGCTTTTGATCCTTCTGCAGTTGAAACTGTTCTTGTTAGTGACATAAGACTGGGTAAAGATGGTTTTAATGAAAGGTAAATTATGATCAGGTATTAGGTGGGAGTAATTACCAATCCAGAATTTATTGGGTGCATATGTTATATTTTGAGAACAGTGTTCTGTTACGAGAAAGATCATGTAGAAAATTCCTGTATTATTGTAAATATGTTGATTTTTGTTGTTCTTTCTAAGCCGGGTCGTGGGCATGATTTGACCTTTAGGGAGCAGGGAAGGGAAGGACTTTAGAAATGCAGACTCAAACATTTAACAACGAACAGGTCTTTTGAAGGTAGGTTGACCTCCAATTTGAGGACGATTGTATTGGCACATCCATGGGTAGTGTTTTAGTAACCACCAGACCCCACTCCAATAAAGCAGGGCAGGGCATTGCTGATAGCAGGACCGGCCATGTCAGAAAATTCTTTCCTCAGTTTTCGAGTGTCTAATCACAAGTGCTAGGCACCCAAGACTCTTCTAGGCAGACTTCCAAAAGGGAAAATAGGGATAAATTTTCTGTTTGCGGTGGGAGCAGGGGTATCTGATGATTTAATTAATATAAAAACCATTTTTTTTTTTTGCAAGACCCTTTTCTGTGTCCCATACACCCCCTGTTCCCATCAGTAGCAAGATGACATTCACTAGTCTCACAAGCAGATCTCAGGCATTAGAACGAGATCCAGGAAATGGCCAGGAATGGTTGCCTGGTCCCAGGCAGGGAAGCGCTAATGTTGGTTGATGTTCTGTACCTCCCCGGGATTGGTTGATGTTCTGTACCTCCCCGGGATCACTTGGCACACAGAAGTGTAAATAGTGACGTGGATGTTCCTTCTGGCTGAACTGAGTTCCTTCAGAGAAGCTGCTCTTGGATCTCTGTGTGATCCCACTCAGGAAAGTTTTGCTGAATAAGGAATAAAAGGTACTTTCCTTCTTCCTTCAGAGGAAGGCACTTCCTCTCGGCGGAATGGGAGAAGGGGTGATTTTCGCCCGAGGTCACACTCAGGTCTTCAGGGATTAGCTGCTGGACGGTGGCCATTTTCCTTTGTTCCATTAATTCTCTCTTCACTTCCCAGAGTGTAGTTGCTTTTACTCTCTGTCATCTTTGGGAATGACTAGCTCCTTGTATTTTTCTGAAAATGGTTTTCCCCCACCCCATCAGATGCTCTCCATTGGCTCCCACATTTTAGTGGGCTGCAGTTTGCACAGCTGTCCTTTTCTTCCAGATGAACCTGTTCCTCCAAACTCCTCTCTTCGAATGCACTTTATAGAAGAGAAGAAAAGGGAAAGCAGGTTGGGAAGTCACCAGGGCAGTTAATGGATGATTTTTTTTTTTTTTTTTTTTTTTTTTGTGGTTTGTGTTTGAGCAGCTCAGAGAAGGAGCTCCAGCTTCCAGGGAGAAGCTTGATGTCCTGCACATCCAAGCAAAGGCAGAGGGGCGGTGAGGAGGAGACCTCCAATTCCCTCTTGGTGCTAGTCTTTAAATCTGGAAAAAGTAGGAGTGCAGCGAGGGGGGTAGATCAAGACTTTCCTGGAGTGTAATCCCACGTTGTTCTCCCCGGCGAGGAGGGTGATGCCAGCTGCTCACCGAAAGCAGCGTGGCGGGGTCTGCAGGTTCTTGCAGCCCCTTCCGGTCATGTAAACTTGACTCAGTGCCTGCCCCTGAATCTGTCCCTGGTGAGAGACTGCTGAGGTTCTTCTCCAAGCAGGAGAAAGAGAGAAACTGTGCAATTAAACTGTGTATGTTGAGCGTTAGAAAGCACAGACTTTGTACTTTGGATTTTGTAGTCTCAGACTAAGATTTAATTTGCATTTGCTGTTTATGAGTGAGAATGAGAAAAACTGCAGTTGTCTTTACTATTCTAATAAAGATTCATCTTAATGGAAAAATGTAATAAAAATAGAAAAGTATAATTAAATCGATCTTGTGCTGTTACTGGGCTCTGTATTATTCTCGTCTAATTACACACCATCTTCCCCCTGAGAAGAAACAACTGAATTATAATTACAGTGTTGGGACCCGGGGCTGCCAGGCACGAAGCGTGCCCGCTGCAGTTTCTGGTCGTGTGCCTTTGGTGGACAACGGAGTTGATTTCAGCATCATCCCCTGGGGTTCTCCTTTGGGCAGCCTCTCCCTCCCGGTCTCTCAGGCTGGCCCCCAACATGAAGCCACTCCAGGAGGAAGTGCTAAGCTTTGAGAGGACTGGCCTTACAAATAGAAACCTGTAAAGTGAGAGCTGGTCATACCTTACAGAATGCTGTGAACTTGAATCTTTTCCTTCCTCAGCCTGCCTTCCTTAACGCTCATTCCTTTTCCTTTGAGGCTTCCGCTGCAGTGTGATCTTTCTGGAGAGGAAGTCAGCAGTAGGAGATGCGTGGCAGGCTGGGTATTGTTACCAGAATTAGCGAATGAGTGAAGACTCTTATTCTGCCCCCCCCAGTATTCTTCTGTCTGTTGCTGGATTCATGCCTGTGAAGATTCTTGGCTTGCTACGCTTGGTCTCAACTGAAACTTAGAGCCATAGCCCTACCCATGTAATTGGGATAATTTTTTTCGCCTAGATGCTTTACTGTGCAAGTGGGCGGGATCCCATATACAGAAGATCCCCAGAGAGCTCTCAGCCACTTGAACCATTAGCTCTTCTATAAAAAGAATCCATCCAGGCCTATTTTTGTTTCTGTCCTCAAGCCACTCGCCATGAAGACATGACCCCGTCTCGCAGAAGGAAGGCATGCCGATACCCTTTATTCAGGACAAACCAGAAGCAATTGGAAACCAGGAAATAGTGCAAGAATCATGAAGTGATTTCAGATTGAGCAGCGGGCTTGGTTACTTTGCTCTGGAAGCCAGAACAGTGTCTTTGGTACCCTGTAGGCTTGGTGGGAACTTTTGTCTTCCTCACACTGTGACCTTGGATGGGTTGCAAGCTTAGATGAGATAATCTGATCTCTCTGGGGCCCAGGGACTGCATCCGATCAGCTGGGGATCCTGAGGTTTCCCTACTCTGCAGGGTTCTCCTAGGATTAAATGTAAAGGCATTTAATTGATTTACATATGGTGTAGGAAGGTCCTAGCTATTTTCACTGACATTATTTTGTACTTTGCAGTGAGGATGCAGGAAGGCCTTTTGAGTGACGTGCCTGTCGGGAGTCTAACCTCCACTCTTCTTGGGCATTTTCTTAGCTCTCCCGCTTCTAGTAGCAGGATAGAACATTCTTTTGAACTGTGTTCCCTGCTTTTTGAAAGTATCTATGATTGAATTAAATATTCATGCAGGTATGGTGTGTCTTTTGAAGGTGGCATTACCATAGGGTCGTCAGTAATTTTCCGGTGGCATTTTGCCTCTGCATCTGTGGCTTTTTCTGATGGACATCATGTTCTTTTGATTTCCTCCGCTGCAGTGGGAAAAAGCATACAGAGCGTAAAACAAATTAACGTGACAGAAAATTACACCTTGTGGAGCATACGGATTTCTTTTGAAACTTCTCCTTTGAGGCAGAGAAAAATAAGTGGGCCTGCTTTACAAATGACAGAGCTAGTCGACTTTCTGGTAATTCGGAAAGACTTTTGTGGACCCCAAATTACTTGGTTCTTTTCCTTTAAATGATTCAAGAGTGGGAACCATACAGTATATTCTGTATCTAATCAGCCTGGCCTCTTTTCCTTCTGGTTTTCTGGTGTCTCTGTCCCTGCATAGAAGCTGTGAAGAGGAATAGCTTTGGGGGCACCTGGGTGGCTCAGTCAGTTAAGCGTCTACCTTCAGCTTGGGTCATGGTCCTAGGTTCCTGAGATCCGAGCCCCGTGTCTGGCTTCCTGCTCTGCAGGGAGTCTTGTCCTTCTGCTGCTCCCCTGCTCGTGCTCTCTCTCTCAAATCAAATCTTTAGGAAAAAAAGGAGGAAGAGTTTGGCCTTACCTACTGTTTAGCTTGGCCTAGCACCCTTACCCACTCCGCGACTCAGCATTCTTGTCTGTCTGCCGGCTTTAGAGCAATTGGAAGATCAAAGAAGTTGCTTTATCTGTACCTTAGTCTAGCGTTTAGCACAAACTCGTTTGGTTCTTACCTGTATTTTCATAGGAGTTTTTATAGCTCTAGGAAAGAGATCCAATCTCTAGCCTCTCTTCCCTCAGCTCCCCTTCCCTCATCTAACCACCAGTGAGGCATTCATCTATTTATGTCATAAAAAAGGTTCCGCCTCCTACAGTTTCTAGAGATTTTTTTAAAAGATTTGTTATTATTATTCATTTATTTGACTAGAGCTAGAGAGGGGGGAACACAAGCAGGGGGAGTGAGAGAAGGAGAAGCAGGCTTCCCGCCAAGCCGGGAGCCTGATGCGGGGCTCGATCCCAGAACTCTGGGATCATGATTAGAGCCAAAAGCAGATGCGTAACTACTGAGCCACCCAGGTGCCCCTCTCCCCTTAAAGATTTTTATTATCTTTTATTTATTTGACAGAGAGAAACACTGCTAGAGAGGGAACACAAGCAGAGGGAGTGAGAGAGGGAGAAAGTCTCTAGAGCTCTTGCAGGTTGACCTCAGACAACTACCCAATCAGCCAAAACACTTTCCTCCAACGTGTCAACAACATCTTTCTGAGACAGTATCTCCTTGTAGTCAGTGATGACTTGCTTCTCTCTTCCCAAAACATTTTATTCTGGTCCAGATACAGCGATTCTTGGACTCGCAGACAGATGCCTGGATAACAGGACCTTGCCCAACAGGCAAAACTAATGTGTGGGATTTGAAAGTCAAGTGACCTTTGGGGAGAGTGGTGGCTGCATGTGTCTTAAGTGAGCCTCTCGAGATTTCTGTGTTTTTCTGTACGCAGGCAGTACCTTAATACCATTGTTAATTAGTTTTTTTAAAAAGGCAACTTTTGGGGCGCCTGGGTAACTCAGTTGTGTAAGCATCTGCTTTCTGCTCAGGTCATGATCTTAGTTCTGGGATCAAGTCCCGCCTCGGGCTCCCTGCTCAGTGCGGAGTCTCCTTCTCCCTCTGTCTCTTCCCCTGCTTGTGCTCTCTCTTTATCTCAAATAAATAAATAATCTTAAAAAGAAAAGGGTCACTTTTTCCTCTTTCTACAAGTTACATAATTCACACATGTATTGGAAGGGTGAAAGTTCATTCTTAGTCGAGAAAGTCTTTAGTGAAATTAAATGAGGAAACAAATCTAAACCTCTAAGAGGATGTGCGCCGAAGACGGCTTACAAGCTCTCCTTCGATTGTACACATTCTCATATGATGGTAGGTGTTCCACTCACTAGTGATTGTGTTCAGTAAAAAAGGAAAATGTAAACAAGCTGCTATCCTTTTACCCTGTAGTTGTAATTCTTATAGTTTGGAAAATGATTTTTTCTTGCTTCTTTATCTTTCTCTGTCTCATCAATCTCCTGACTGGAGAAGAGATAATTTATAAAAGTATATGATTTTAAAACTGATGCTGTACCATTAGGCATGCTTGGTGTACAGTTTTTTATTAGTGGTGGATTCACGTGCTTGCTTCTTCATGACTTTGCCTAATAAAGTTTGCTCTGTATACCGTGACAGCCAGAAATTAGCTGGGAAGTGGGAAGGAACAGTGTTTGCTATGGATAGAGAACCAGAAGTAAACAGTAGCTACCCTGGATTTTACTTTTTCTCGTACAGACAGCTCATTTTCTTACTAAGCTGCTCATTACATTTTAATTGACTTATTATTTTCTTCTAGGTTGGAAGAAAGATTGATGGAGACAGCAGCGACATGATTCAGGTAAATGGCTTTTTCATCTCTTTGTGTACCTTTTATGCTCGGTTTATATATCCCACGTTTCCCCACTGGGAAGAACTAAAAAAAAAACAAAACAACAACAAAAAACCCACCAAACCCACCAAACCCAATTCTTGTGGCCAACTTGAATATGAATATATAAAGAATGTTTTGGGTATACAGAGGTAATAGTCAAACTCCTACTTATAGCATTTAATTAATTTAGTCACATATTGTATATTTAATAATTGTGTGTTCCTGTCACACAGTAGTCCAACTCCTGCTGTTTCCTGCCTCGGAGGAGTTTTCTTCCCTTTTCTTCCCAGTCCTTACATACACATCTGATGTCGTTGTCTCTGGTTCTGGTCACATTCTTAAAGCACCCAGTGGCATTTTCACGAGCACGTTACTGTCTTAGTTGGCTGCAGCGCCGCACATTGGGAATCCGTGCGGGGGGGCTGTAACTGGACGTCGTGCCCGCTGTCAGGACAACTGTTGTCTTGGAGATCTCCACCGGTGATGGTTTGTAGGTTGGTTTTGTTAAATACTCTTTCCTTCTCTCTTGCTTCCATCTAGTCGCTTGTGTATTTTATTTATTTTGAGTAAGTACTTGCACGCTGTTTACAATTAAAATAATACTCTAACCAGGGATGCTTGGGTGGCTTGGCCCGTTCAGTGTCCAGGTCATGATCTCGGGGTTGGGAGGTTGAGCCCGACATCATGGGGCTCCTCACGCAGTGCAGGGTCTGCTTGGGATTCTCCCTCTTCTGCTCCCTCTGCTTCTCCTCTCTGCTCACACACTGTCTCTCCAATAACTAAAAGAATCTTTAGAAGAAAACACAGTCTGGTAACAGCCATGCCCCGTTGCTCATAGGCTGCCGTTACTCCTTGACCCAGACGTAGCCCTTTCCATCCCTTTGTCTTATGTTCTCTGGCATTTGCCTACCTATTTCTAAACAACACATCATGTGCCGTGAGTGTCACTTATTGTTCTCTTTTTTAAGATTTTAGGCTCTTACTGATTTCCTCTAAGGATTTAGCCCTCACACGTCACCCCTTGCCGTCAGGGATGCGGCCACCTCCTGTCTCCGTTTTGTGTGTATAATTGTGTTACCGTGTGTGGGCACATTAATATTTCACGTCTGCTTTATTATGGCTGGATTTTGTTTGTGGCTGAGCTTTGTGACACTTCTGTGGAAATGTCTCCGGCTGTTCTGCTTTCCACCTGGTTGTGTGTGGTCTGCTTTGTTTTTCCTGGAAAATGTTTGACTCTCCTTTATCACTCAGAATGCTGAAATTTCCAGCTGGGACATAGGTCTTAGGATCTTTGGATGTCAGTGGTCCTTTCAATTCTGAAACTCATGTCCTTTAATTGGGGGATTTTCTTGTGTTACTTGGATAATTTTCTTTCCACTCTTTTTCTTCTTTCTCGCCAGCTTGTTAGTTGCATATTTGAATCCACTGGTTTGACTCTCTCATTTTCTTACGTTTTTTTTTCTGAACTATTTTTTCTTTTCTTTCTTCCTTTTCTTTTTTAAAAAGATTTTATTTACTTATTTGACAGAGAGAGAGAGAGAGAGAGCACAAGCAGGGGGAGTGGTGGGCAGAGGGAGAGGGAAAAGCAGGCTCCCCACTGAGCAAGGAGCCCGATGCAGGACTCTATCCCAGGACCCTGAGATCGTGACCTGAGCTGAAGGTAGATGCTTAACCCACTGGGCCACCCTTGTGAACTATTTTCCATCTCTCTGTGTTTTTGTTCTACTTTCTGAGAGATTTTCCTGTTATTGTTGAACTTTTAATTTCTGTCAGTGTATTTTAATTCTTACTGGTCTCTGAATACTTTATTTTTAAAAAGAGGATCCTGTTCTTCTTTCATGGGAAGAGGGATGGTTCGTCTGACTGCCAGCTAGGGAGAGGACCTGGGCTCTAACCGCCCCTCTGCCTTTTTGCTTCAAACAACACAGTAGTTTTTTGATCTTACAGTTCTGTGGGTCAGAAGTCTGACAGTTGTAACTGGGCCATGGTCAAGGTGTCTGGTTGCCTTCCTTTCTGGCAGTTCTAGCGGAAAATCTGCTCCCTGCCTTGCTGTAGCTTCTAGAGCTGCCTTCCTTGGCTGTCAGCCCCCTTCCAGCTAGGGGCCGCTTTAAGTGAGCTGCTCAAATCCGTCTCCTACTGCATTTCTCTGACCTCTTCTGCCTCCCTCTTTCTAGGAATCTTGTGCTTACATTGGACCCACCTAGATAATCCAGGATAATCTCCTCCTACCTTTTTTTTTATTGCGGTAAAAAACCAAAAAATATAAAATTTACATTTGAACCACATCTAGGTGCCTGGTACGGTAGTGCGAACTATATTGATGATAGTATGCAGCAGACCTCTAGAACTTTTTCTTCTTGCGACACTAAACTCTGTACCCATTGATGGAGCTCTCCCGTCCTTCCTGCCCTAGCCTCTGTCATTCCCCCTTCTGCTTGCCATCGCTAAGAGTCTGACTGCTTCACAGAGCTCCTGGTAATAGAATCTTACAGTATTTGTCTTTGAGCGACATGCTTCTCTTTCTCAGCAGAATGTCCTCAGAGTTCATCCGTGTTGTAGCACACGACAGGATCACTTCATTCTTTAAGACTAAGTATCAATATTCCATTTTATGTCTGTACCACTTTGTCTTTAACCCATTGATGGACATTTCGGTTTTTTCTTCCTCTTGGCTGTTGTGAATAGTGCTGCAGGGAACCTGGGTATGCAGGTATCTTTGTTTTAAATTTATTTTTTATTAAAGACTTTTTTCCTGTATTTTATTCAACTATAATTAACACACAGTGTCCTGTTAGCGTGATGCGTACAGTATGCCGATTCAGCCGCTCTCTGCGTCCCCCGTCCTCATGGTGGCCGATGCTCGCCTTCACGCCCGGCGCCTACTTCGCCCATCTCCACCGTTACCCACCTCCTCCCCCCGCAGCGACCAGCAGTGGGTTGTCTAGAGTTAAGATTTTGTTTCTCTTTTTCTTTGCTTCTCACTTGTTTTGTTTCTTAAATTCCACATATGAGTGGAATCATGTAGTATTTGTCTTTCTCTAACGTAATTCACTTAGCATTATATGCTCTAGCACCATCCGTGTCATTGCTAATGGCAAGATTTCATTCCTTTTTATGGCTGTGTAATGTTCCATGGTGTGGCAATCTACTTGCCTGATTTGGCTCTTACAAATAATGCTGCAGCAAACATAGGGGTGAGTGCATCTTTTTGAGTTAGTGTTCGTGTACCCTTCGGGTAAATACCTAGTAGCGCAGTTGCTGGATAATAGGGTAGCTCTACTGTTAACTTTTTGAGGAGCCTCCATACAGCTTTCCAGAGGGGCTGTACCAGCTTGCATCCCAACTAGCAGCACACGAGGGCTCCTTTTTCTTCACATTCTCACCGACCCCTTGTTGTTTCCTTCCTTCCCTCCTTCATTGCAACTCTGACACGTGTTAAAGGTGCTCTCTCAGGTGGTGTTGATTTTCATTTCCCCCGATGATCAGTGATGTTGGGCACCCTTTTATGTCGCAGTTGACCGTCTCTGTGTCTTCTTTGGAGAAATATCTCTTCAGGTCCTTTGCCCATTTTTTTTTAGTTGGGTTATTTGTTCTCTGGGTTGAGTTGTAGGAACTCGTTTTCTATTCTGGGTATTAACCCCATTATTGTGTATGTAGTTTGCAAATATTGTCTCCCACTCTATAGGCTGCCTTGTGACTGTTTCCATTTGTCTGTTTTTGCTTTTGTTGCTTGCATTTTTGGGGTCAGATCCAAGAAATCATTGCCAAGCTCAGTGTCATGAAGCTTTCCTCCTGTGTTTTCTTCCAGCAGTTTTTATTGTCAGCTCTTCTGGGAGGCCTTGAATCCAGTTGGAGTTAATTTTTTTGCACGGTGTCAGGGCAGGGTCCTAACCGCTCTTTAGTCAGCCCCCTCCTCCCAGCCCTTTCCTGTCTCCATTCCCTGAGCCTCTCAGGCCAGTCTGCTGGGTTTTGTTTGTGTCTCTGGGCAGTGAGGTCCCTGCTGGCCCTGATGGGCTCGGCGGTCATCTCTGCTTTCAGCTGCTAAAATGTTACTGATGTCTGTTGTCTGCTCTCATCTGCTTTTCTCTTCTTTTTGTCCTTCGGAATTTTTGTCTTTTTCTCTCTCTACTAGAATTCTAATTGTAGGGGCATTTCAAGGGAAGCAGAGATAAACAGCTCCATTCCTTTGGTCATCGATGATACCATAACCCAGATTGCTCTTTTAAATGATATTAAATGATATTTAATATCATTTAATAT
The DNA here is from genome assembly GCA_004023965.1 of Spilogale gracilis. Classification (NCBI taxonomy): domain Eukaryota; kingdom Metazoa; phylum Chordata; class Mammalia; order Carnivora; family Mephitidae; genus Spilogale; species Spilogale gracilis. The sequence goes on from PITA01007403.1 coordinate 77,619, forward strand.
CATTTAAAAAAGCAACCTGGGTTTGGGGCTTTTAAAAAAAATGGTATCTCATGAACACCGTTGTCAGGATGTACCTACAGAAATAGTTGTTCAGTTTATTCCTTTGCTTCCTTTTCTGGGAAAACATCTAAGGGCAGCATTTGCGGTTGAAGTTACTTTCCTGAACATTATTTTATAATTCAAAATAAACAGATTTTTGTTCATAGTATGAGGTCTGGGCTATAAGATGCTACTCATTTCCTGAGGTACAGTTTTCATGTAGGGGGAAAATCCTTGCTTTATCTTCAGGTGTCTACACTGTATGTTGGTAGCACCAGGAGATGATCTTTTATGTAAATATATTTTATTCTGAAGCTTTTTTTTTTTTTTTTTTTTTACTCTGAAGCTTTAATTCAACACTCTTGAGCCAGTGTAATGGTGAGCCTAAGTTTTCTTAGTTCTTTTAGTTTGTGACAGTAGCTTTCTTGGAGATCGTACACAACTTCCTCAACTTACCGAGGGCTTATGTCACAATAAACCTGTCGTAAGTTGAAAAAAGTGTACATTTGTCACGTCTAATGTACTGAGCATCAGAGCTCAGCCCAGCCTACCTTAAACGTGCTCGGAACACTGACCTTAGCCTCTAGTTGGGCAAAATCAGCTAACGCAGAGCCTATTTTATAATCAAGTGTGGGATGAGTCATATAATTTATTCACTACTGTACTAGAAAATGAAAACCAGAAGGGTTGTGTGGGTACAGAGTGGCTCTGCATTACCTTCGTGTCTGGTGGCCTGGGAGCCAAGGCTTGCTGCCGCCCGGCTTCATGACACCATTCTACTGCAGAGCGCAGATATCGATCAGAATTCAAAGTATGGTTTTTACTCAATGTGTGTCGCCTTTTGCACTGTTTTAACCTGGACACCACCTTGGGATTTTTACCCTGGGGTCCCAGGATGGGCGTTGGAGAGTTGAAGGTCTTTCTGAAATTGGAGTGCTGTTAGACGAGCCTCACTTTCATCAGCTAGTCAGTGATGGCAGGACCTAGGTGACCGTGAAAAGGGATGAGGACACACTTCTGATAGATGGTTCCAGACAGCAAACAACCGATGGTACTGATTAAGCACGATTCCAATAAGATGCTCTGTTACGAGCTTTTTAGTGTGGAGCTACCAGCAGCTGTTGGTGAGGGACTGCGTGGAGAAGGCTCTTTGTTCTTTGTCAGACGCAAAACATCTCTAAGTCCCTGCTTATGCGGAAGCCCATTTACACATACATAACCAGTAGGGATCATTCATAAGGGTGATGGTTTGGCCTCAGAGAAATGACTGCCTTTTCATCAACTCGTAAGGAGGGTAACGCTAGGTACCGTTTGTTTTCATACTGAAGTTGATACGCAGTTGATTTGTGAAACTCAGTTATTCGTTGACAGAGAATATAGATAAATATATGAAAAGAGAAATGCGTCTGTGACAGAGTTCCAGACTTGAGTTTTCAATGAAGAAAAGATGAGGTCTCATTAATAGGGTCCGTGGTCAAAGGAACGAGGCTGATACAAAAGCAAAAGTTAAGCAAAGCTTTATTTCTCGCCAAGCATGAGAATTGTACTGGTCCAGGCCAGGGTCGCTTCCCGAGAGAGAGTGGCCATGCCTATTCTTACAGGCTACCTTTTATAGGGGAAAACTTCACCCCCAAGCTGACCCGACGCACAAGTAGATTGCCTGAGTTAATTCTTTCACTCTGCTGTGATGATGAATACATTCAAACTGTTAAGTTCATAAACCCCACACAGTGGTTTACCAGGGGATCTCCATCGGTCGGGGTCCAGGAGGTTAAGGGGATTAAGTGATTGGGCGTTCCCACCTGGTCCTAAGTACAGGTAAGGAGCCGCCCATTCTTAGTTTGCATCTCCATACCTGCCCAGCTGTGAGGTTAAGGGGGTTCACTGATTGGGCGTCCAATCTGACTCGCCTTTGTTTTCCAGGAGCTGTTTTTTTCTGAGTAAATAAGATGGCAGCCTGGACATCTAAATAGGTCCTTACATTCATGTTATGTATTTTTTTGGCAAAAAAAAAAAAAAAAAAAAAAAAAAAGGCTTTAAAAAACAGAAAGGAAAGAGGAGGGGGGTAGGTGGAGGAAGGCCAGTTGTGAATTTTTTGTTTCTTGATCTAATGCTTTTGTGTTTTCACTTGCAGTGACACACCCTGGGTTGATAAGGTGTCTCTCAGCTTCAGGGTTAGATGGTCCCATTTTCACGGTGCTTAAGCTTAACGTTGCTCCCTTCTTGCAGGGCCATCACTGAGATCATTGGGGGTCGCCCAGAAGCGTCTGGCCTGGAACGTCATGAAGGAGGAGACAGGAGCCGGCCCGAGCAAGCGGACACGAGAGTAACGTGGAAGGAGCCGGTCCATAAATGCAGGAGGGCCGCTGCTGGAAGTAGGTGAGAGCCCAAGCTGGGGCTGAGCCTGCCCGGGCCTGTGACGCTGTCCCCCATCTGCCGGAGCCGCTGTCGAGAACGGACTCTGTGCTCTGGGACGAGTGTTGCCCACCTTCTGGGCTCTAATGCAGCTTGACAGTGCAGGGGTACCGTGCAGGGGTCTGTTGCTCCTCCCTCCTCCTGGCGCAGCTCTGAGGTGGCCTCCCCACAGCCCTTCCTGTTGCCTGAAGGCGGAGAAGGAGGGCTTGCAACTCTGGGCGGAGGAGAGTGATAAGGAATTCGTAGCCTTTGATTCTGGGAAGTGGACAGCCACGTAGAAGCTCAGTGAGGGCGTGGCCTTTGAATCAGCTATTCCTTCCAGGCTTTGTTCTTACCCAGAGGGAGGGAGGCCCTGTGAGCTGTGAACTTTGACCCGCTCTGCCCCTCCCCCCACAGTTATAGGGTGGAGGGCCTACTTCATTTCCTTGCTGATAGCCTGTAATTCTTATCTCCTCGGTAATGCTGTTGTCAGGGTCAGGGTCACCCATTATTTCCTGTCCCCGTGACCTTCAGTGGGTATCTCTTTGATATCCTGGCTCTTTTCTTATGGAATCAACCATGTCCTTTCTGTGTCATCTTGATTGTAGGTAGGCTCTTTTGTTTTCCTTTTAATCTACCAACTAGAACACTATAGATGTACCCCGGGCCAAGTTTTTATGTCTTTGATCATTACATCACCATGGGGACGTTAAACAAGTTCCCTTTCCTAGATGAGGATCCTGAGGTTCCAAGTGGTTGCATGGGATTTCCCGCAGCGTTGCTGGCGGACGGGGAGCTGGGCAGAAGGCTCTCTGTCGCACACTGTGCTGTGGAGGCCGCGTCCCATGCTGCCAGGATTTGAAAAATGTCCTAATGCCTGTGGAATTATAACTCTTCCACTCTAATTTTCCCACTAGTGTTCTGCTACTTGTTCCCATTTCGTGGATTGTTTGGTTGATGATTGCACTTAAACATTGAATGAGCTTATTAAAATTTAGTATTTTCAAGATAATTTTACCGAGAATATATTATCAGTCTGAGACGTGATGAAAAATGTCCCTTTTCTAATGGAGGCTCTCCTGCACCCCCGTCACCCAGACCCTTCAGGACCGGGTTAGTGAAGATGACACAGCAGAGACACCCCATTTGCCAGAAATCTTCTCATGCAGTTCACAGAGGTGTTCCGGAGCCCAGATCCTTCAAAGCATAGACCCATCTCTTTGTGTATAGTGTGGGCTGATCCGTACTGTCGAGGGGCACATCTGGGAATTCACCTTCCAGGATATGAGCTTTCAGTTTGAGTCAGTTTGAGAAGAAATGAAATCCACTTTATTTTTCAGTAGTGGGCTATGTGATTTGAAAATCTGTCTCTTTAGGCTTCTGAAGTATTTTTATTTACTTAGTGGATGCTCTATGTACCCATACCTATTTTAAATCTTCCCCAAAAGCCTGGCACTCAGTGGAGTGTCCTCACTTTGAAGCCGGACTCGGCCGCCACTGGGACCCCGGGAAGCCTGCCCGGCCTTGGGCACTCAGCCACTGGTGGGGCCAGCACGTGGACCCAGATTGGTTTGATTTTCTGGACTGTGATTTTGACAATGACCCTGCCTCTCTGGTTACTCACCACAGGGACACTGACATGGCAGGCACAGCCGAGAGTTTTTTTTGTGTTTTGCATTATTAAATAGCCGAGAGTTTTTTTGTGTTTTGCAACAAACACTTAAATAAGCCTCGTCCTCACAGCGGTGAGGCTTCTAGATGGGCCTGGCGCCTGCACCTGTGAGGCTGCGCCCCGTGGTTTACGGTGGACTGAGCCACCCCCGAGTGGCTGGGAGGAGCGTCTGCCCCGGCCACCCATCCTTGCCTCCCGTGAGCTCCCTGCGCTGCCCGTAGCAACGAGGCTCGACTCCCCTGAGCAGCGGCATGAGCTTCTTGCTGTTCCTTCCGAAGCAACGGGGCCTGGAGTGTGGCCACACAATCAAACAAGTCGGGGCAGCCCTGCATTCACGGAGGGATCTCAAAATTTACAAAGTCTGCAGCCCTCCAAATTTCAGGCATATAGCAGCATTGCCACTGTGAGTTACACCGCATTCTGTTTTGTTCATGTGTTTTCCCTGCTGTGACACAGAACGTTCGCTGAGCACTGCCAAGTTCAAGTGGCGGAACGAAGGCATGCCAGCCCTCACAGGGAGCCGCACCACTGTTCGCTGCGGGGGCTCGTGGGTTTCATTCTTAGGAATGAGTAGCTCTCTGGAAAAAGTACCAAATGAGAATGATAGTGTTCTAGATCCATTTTTACTTATCATAACTTCAGGGTTTTCCCCATGTTTTTATAAGATTTTATTTATTGAGAGGGAAAGAGAGAGAGTATAAGCAGGAGGAGGGACAGAGGGAGAACCAGGCTTCCCGCTGAGCAGGGAGCCTGACGTGGGACTCGATCTGGGGACCCTGGGATCATGACCTGAGCTGAGACCCCCAGTCGGATGGGGGTCTAAGGCAGACGCTTAACGACTGAGCCACCCAGGCGCCCCTCCCCATGTTTTTAAATTTTCTTTCACGACATGCTAAGAAGCAGCTACAGAATATTATCTGTGGGTAATAGCGTAAGTTACTCAACCCTGATATTTGATAGACCTAATCCTTATTCCCCTCAGTTAGTACCTCTCCAAATTAGGCCACAGCAGCCGAACAGAAGTAGTAAAATAAACATAATTGCCAGTAGTTTTCATACATCCTGTAAAATGACTAATGATGGTTAAGACTCGGTGACCAGAAAAGCTGGGTAACATCCACCACATTTTGCACTGAACGTGACTTATAAATTCCCCGGGGGGATGCCGTGTTTGAAGGAAGCATGGGACATTCCTTTGGGCCTGGATGCTTTGAAACCCGCTTTTCCTTTCATTGAGGTGACCCACCTTTGTTTTTTGTTTTTGCTTTTTTTTGAGAGAGAGAGAAAGAGAAGGAGAGTGTGAAAGGGGAAGGGGCAGAGGGACAGGCAGACTACACCCTCTGCATGGAGCTCCATGCTGGGCTCGATCCCGCAGCTCTCAGATCAAGACCTGAGCTGAGACGCCCAGTCGGATGCTTCACTGACTGAGCCAGCCAGGCTCCCCAGAGGTGACCCACCTTTGACAAGTAACTAATGTCTCCATACTTAAATCAAATTTCTCAAATTTTATTTGCAGATTTTTACCCTCCTAGTTGCTATGTACTAGTTAGGTGAGCACCCACGCCCCAATCCCACATTTTCTTTGGCTCATTCACCAGGGTTGGACCCTGGGGCAGACCCCCACGAGAAAGCTGCAGGCCCCCTCAATGATGATGCTTTTGCAGTTTCGGGGGCGTGGGCATTCCCAGTGCAGCCCATGGCTTGTGAACCGGAGAGTTCTGTGCTCCTCGGCATTGAACTTCCCCAATGGGGAGGTGCTTACGACTGAGATGGGTGAACAGTCCCTAGAAGCGCTCCACCCAGAACAGGCTGACTCGAGGCGGGGACTGTAACGCAGCATTCCTTACTCTGCTTCTCTTCCGGACGTCATTATTAAGTTAGATCACCATCCTCATCCTCACCCCCACCAGGCCACCGCTTTCCAGACCTGGTTCCTTATTGCCTTTGGGCGTCCCGTGTGCCTGGGGGCCAGGTTAGGGCTGAGGGTGGAGGACAACGTTTTTGACCTTTCCCATCCCATCGCACGGCAGCCCTGCTTTTATATGTTTTAGGTGTTGAACTTCCACAAAGCTTTGTTTAAAGAAAGGACTCTTGCTTCGGGAAGGAAAGCCTGAAAATGGCACAGAGAACCTAGGGGAGGTTGATAAAGAGAAGGAAAATACTCGTCCACACAGTATTCCTCCAGGTCTCCCTTCCACCTGTGTTTCTCCTGCAGGCACACCATGCTTCCTGGATTGAGTACTCAACATAAGCCCTCCAGTTGGAATTCCCACAGGCTGACCTGCTTTGAAGGTCACAGTTCTGTAGGTATGCCTCCCAAGTTGTAAGGTTAGGAGAGACGGAGGGCCAGCCTTAGCAGCCCTGGTGGTGGAAGGTAACTTTAGCGATGGGGTCCGCAGAGGGTGGTCGTTCTATCGTCTTAGGGGCCCTAGGAGACTGGTTTCTATGTTAGGTTGATGTGGACAATGGGAAGATGTTCTTGTCGTTCGATATGGTGCATGAGATTGAGCCTTTCATTACCCGATTCTCTTTCCTTTTGTGCCTGCTTAACTCCCATGTGATGTTCCAAGTACAGTGTAAATAGCTCAGCTCTCTTTCCTTCTGGCTGCTTCAGAGATTCTCCTTTGTCTTTGGTAGTTGTGATTTCGTGGTTTCCTACATTCAGGTGGGGAGCTCTCTTTCTTTGCCTTCCCTTTTTCCCGATTATGACTTTTTGGATTTTCTGAGTCTGAAGATTGCTATTAGGAAAATTTTACCATTATTTATTAGAATAATACCTCTTCCTCATTTCTTTATTATTTTCTTCAACAAGAAACCCCACAAGACAGTTGTTAAGAGTTTCTCACTTCCCTGGTCTGTGTCCCTTTTTTATTTTTGTTCTTTTTCCTTGTCTGTACAATTCTGGACCATTTCTTTGCATTTATCTTTTGATTATCCAGTTTCTTTTCAGTTTATTTTTAATCTGCTGTTTAGACTGTCCTTGATAAAAAAAAAGATTTTTAGTGGGGCCTAGGTGGCTCAGTTCATTGGGTGACTGCCTTCGGCTGAGGTCATGATCCTGGAGACCCGAGATCGAGCCCCCATCGGGCTCCCTGCTTGGCGGGAAGCCTGCTTCTTCCTCTCTCACTCCCCCTGCTTGTGTTCCCTCTCTGGCTGTGTTTCTCTCTGTCAAATAAATAAAATCTTTAAAAAAAAAAAAGGGATTTTTATACTTCTAAATTTTGTTTGTTTGCCTGTTTATTTATTTACTTTACCCTACTGCTTTGTCTCCAGAACCCTAGACAAAGGCACACCCCCTGGGATATAGGTGCTCAATAAATATGTTTTTTGTTTTTTTGTTTTTTTTTTTTAATTCTTAAACTTTTAGCTATTGTTTTTGGTCCCTTCTGAAGTCAGCCTGGTAATACTTTTTAAATTCTGTTCCTTTTCAGCCTTCCCGTATTTATTCAGCTACGTGAAAATCTGTATATTTTACATTGCCTTCCAGCATTCGAATTCCAGTGTATGACACCTTTTCCGATCTGACTCTCATGCCTGTGCCTTTTGGCACTCTTTCATGGTGACGTGTTCCCTTGTGTATTTATGATTTATTGGCTGTGAGCTCATGTTCCTTGCAAGTTTTATCTGTGCAAGTTCTTTAAGGCCAGATCGATGTATTTGTATCTGCTTCTTTCAGGTCCCTATAGGAACCATCAACTCAGGTCCCTGCTTGGGGTTTTTTGAGTTTGGACCACAAAAACCACAGAGTACTAATTGCTGGTTATGAATTCTCAAGGGAGATTTTCCACCCCACTCCCACCCCAGATATACTCACTTTAAAAAGAAATCACCCATATCCGGGGCGCACAGTTCTGTGGGGTCCAGTGTAGCGAAGGGATCTGTTCAGCCTGCAGCTGTGCCGCCTGGTTTATGGCTTCTCTGGTCTGCGGAAGGATCAGAAGGGAGGGTCATTGTGACAGGGGTGGTTCTGGTTTCTGGGCTTTCTCACTTCTCCTTATCTCTTCCTTTATTGTCACCTCACTGGTGCATTTAAAAAGATGTTGTATTTTCTTCTTCTTTCATTATTTTTATTTGGGCAGGGGCAGTTTAAGGTATCTGTTGTGTCCTACGGGAAGGAAAGATCTGGTTTCATTGCTTTGTTTTTAGTAGGTGCTTGGGTTTTGCTTTGTTTTGTTTTTTTAAGATTTTATTTATTTATTTGAGAGTGAGAAAAAGTGAGAGAGCGGAGCAGGGGGAGGAGCGGAGGGAGAGGGAGATGTGGAACTGATTCTAGGGCCCCAGGCTCATGACCTGAGCTGAAGGCGGCTCCGTCACTGACTGAGCCACCCGGGCGCCTCTTAACAAGTGGTTCTGGTAGATAAAGTGGGAAGACGTTTGGGGCAGAGCTGAAGAAATTAATAAAATCTAGATATAAGCCCAGTTTTTCCTTTTATTTTGGGTGTCTGCTTTATACTATCAGATCAGGTCAAGAGTGAGGCGGAGAATAATGACTTGTAAGGTGCTTTCTGGGTGGGCAGACCTTGATGTCTTTGAGACCTTACTTCTTGAAATGAGATGTATTTTTGTTCATCGATTTCATTACGTGTCTAGTATGTTACTGTATCATGTAAATTTCAGCCTTCTAAGTAAGCTTTGATTCCCGAGTAACTCCCCTGATAGCATATCCACCATGGGTCCTCATGGCGACATCCTGAGAGGCTCTCATGCCCGTTGGTCCTTTTATTCAGTGTTATTTTTTTGATTCTGAGTAAGCGGAATATTATTTGTAAGTGAATGCAGTTGCAAGTAGTAGATTGTGTCAGTGATGTAAACAAGTAATGAGTCTCAAGAGGAAATTTTGGATGTTAGGTTTTTCTGCACAGTGCGCAGATCTGCAGGATCAGGTTTAGGATTTGAGAATTCAACTGGCTCTGTACTCTTGGGGTAAACCTCAGCCGCGGCATAGAGGGCAGGAGGCCTTGCCGTGTGACGGGAGTATGTCACCTGCTTGGGGACCCTGAAGGAATCACACGCTCTGCCATGAACTTTAATCTTCTGTTTTGGAGAATCCGTCATGGATTAGTGTTGCAGAAAAGGACCCGCCATCTTAGCTACTAATCTAATGCACCTGGCCCTCGCTGCCCCCCTCCTCGTCTACATTGCCACAGTGGGTCACAGTGTCCTGCAAGCAGCCATATATCGGGCATGACGTAAGCTCACGAGTAATTGTTTAAGCACATATTATGGCTCTAAGCAAATGTTAGATGGAGTCAAAGTTGACTTACCGTGGTGGAAATCTCCAGTTCCGATGATCCAAGTAGGAATACCAGTTGCCCCAGACAGATACATACTTTGGACATCTTGAAAAGGAATAGTGTGGTAGCAATAACTAGCAATAAAATAGTAAATAACTATTTGCCGTAAAAAGAAGCAAAAACGTAACATAGTAAGTGTGACAGTGGCATTACTAGCTGTTAGTGTTGACATAAGACTGTATTATGATTAGGGGCGCCTGGGTGGCTCAGTTGGTTAAATGACTGCCTTTGGCTCAGGTCATGATCCTGGAGTCCCGGGATCAAGTCCCCCTTTGGACTCTCTGCTCAGCAGGAAGCCTGCTTCTCCCTCTCTCACCCCCCCTGCTTGTGTTCCCCCTCTGGCTGTGTTTCTCTCTGTCAAATAAATAAAATCTTTAAAAAAAAAGAGACTGTATTATGATTAGAAATATTAGCATTAATCTATGAAGGTCTGAGAGTCATTAATATTTATTCTGGTTTATTCGAGTAACTGATTTGGGATTTTAATTTTATAAAATGTGTGTGTGTAATGGGTTTTCACATTTAGTCACGAAGAAATAGCTGTTTGTTTTTAAAATACTGGAATGTTTACTTTGAATTGGCATTGGTGGAAATGGTTTCTAAGGAGGAAGATGGTTTGTAACCCAAGTTGTAAATATTTTTAGGCTTTCAAATGATTTAATCCAAAGTATTCACTATTTATTATTTTTTGCTCAAAGTTTGATAACATAGGCTTTTCCCAGGGTTTTCTTGTTCTTTTCAGTTGTATTTTTCATGTAGTAAAAACATTTCTGAAAATTATATCAATGGTATTTTTAATAAGTGGAATTAAATTAGGTTGACAAGGAGAGTTCACTAATTTAAAAATCTTAAGAAATCCTCTAGTAGGGCGCCTGGGTGGCTCAGTGGGTTAAAGCCTCTGCCTTCAACTCAGGTCATGATCCCAGGGTCCTGGGATCAAGGCCTGCATTGGGCTCTCTGCTCAGCGGGGAGCCTGCTTCCTCCTCTCTCTCTGCCTGGCTCTCCGCCTACTTGTGATCTCTCTTTCTGTGAAATAAATAAATAAAATCTTAAAAAAAAAAAAAAAAAAAAGAAATCCTCTAGTAAAGTGAAGGAAGCCTTTTTGATGTGGCTCAGTCTTTTTGCTTTTTACTCAGGGGTTTTTAATCCTGGACCACTCCTCCGATAATTTGTTTATATCACACTATAAGATGTGTTGGGTAGTTTTGTTTTGACTGTATATGTCTATTTCTACCTATATTAGTTTGGCAAAGAAACCAAGATAGAAGCAAAGATTATATAAGTAATAGGTAACTCACAGAATCTTTTCTTCCGACAAGTTTGGTAGAAAAATGTTCATTATTAATGGAGTCACTTACAAAACCGCATAGTCACAAAAGCCACTACTAAGAAAAATGTTGGAGGCATGATCATTGCCCCAGCATTCTCCCATTCTGTTGGTTTTCCCTTCTGTCAAAATGAGTGAATCAAAATAAAATAAAACCGACTGAGTGATCTTTCTCAGTGTTGGAGCCCAGTGAGTGGGGGTGAGTAGGCAGGGGCACAGAACACATAATGGGCATCCACTTGCAACCGAGAGTCTTGTTTTCCAACTCAGTCCCCTCCTCAGCTTTGTTTCCTGCGAAGACTGTGTAAAGTTCCTAGTCTCATCGGGTAGGCCAACCCGGAACGATCTCACCCCCATAATCAGTTATCCTGTGTCATCTCTGACACCGCTGTCTGCTTCATTTAAAAAATACTCTGTGAACAGTTCAGAGTGTCTCTTCACTGAAGGTATGACATCCTCAGAGTGCCTTTCATGTCCTCGGACTCTATTGCTAATGAAAACCCTGGGACCTTGCAGGCATATTGAACAGTTTCCTTTATTCACTAAATTTTGGGGGGTTGGTTTTACATTCTCGGCCCTCCTTTAGATACTTGAGGTAGTGAAGCACTTTATTTTTGTGTGTTTTTTAAAGATTTTATTTATTTGAGTGTGTGTGAGAGAGAAAGAGAGCACAAGCAGAGGGAGGGGCATAGAGAAAAGCAGGCTCCCTGCTGAACAAGGACGCGCCCCTGCATCACCATCCCCCGCCCCCCAGCCAAGGAAGGACTGATCCCGGGACCCTGAGATAGTGACCTGAGCTGAAGGCAGATGCTTAACCGACTGAGCCACTTAGGTGCCCCTAACCACTTTTTTTTTTTTTTTTTTAAGATTTTATTTATTTGACAGAGAGAAACACAGCCAGAGAGGGAACACAAGCAGGGGGAGTGAGAGAGGGAGAAGCAGGCTTCCCGCCAAGCAGGGAGCCCGATGTGGGACTCGATCCCGGGTCTCCAGGATCATGACCTGAGCCGAAGGCAGTCGCTTAACCAACTACGCCACTCAGGCGCCCGCCCCTATCCACTTTAAACAAAAAACCAAAAACCCAAACCTACACCTTGGATCTTAGAGCCTAATGGGACTTTGGATAAACTAGATGGTAAGGAAAATACATGGGTGCTAGACGATGATCAGGGTTCTGGCCAAATGATAGCCGGGGAGTGGACCGGAGTGTCACGTGAGTGGGTGTGTGTGTGTGTGTGAGATGCGCCCCCACAGTGCATGGTCGGGAAGGCAGGGAAGGCCTCAGTGTGAAGGTAACCTCCCAGCAAGGACACGAAGGAAGAGGGCATGAGCCTGCTCTCTGGGGCAAGAAGACAGAGGCCCAGATGTTCTCCTTGTTCCAGACCCGGGAAAGCAGGCCCAGCCTTGCACAAGCACAGATCCCTGGTCCAAAGCGAGGTTCGTCACAGCCACACCCCCGCTGTCCATCCCATGTGTGACTTCAGAGGGACCCCTTTGTTCATCTCAGGAAGCATCCCACCTCCTAGGAAAATGTGTTCCACTTTGGGAGCATGAGGATTGAACCGTGTCTGTTCACGAGCCGAAGTCATGGGAGGGAGGGACGGAGACTCATTTTCTCTGCTCAACTCGCAGAGTCCCAAATTTATGTCCTCCTTCCTCAGGTCTCTCAAGAAGGTTAAGAAGGAAGTTTCCGGGTACTACGCTTTCTGCTTTTCTTTTCCTCTATTTAAAGATTTTTCGAAGTCACTTGACTTTAAAAATGTTCCTCTTCTGGGGCGCCTGGGTGGCTCAGTCGTTAAGCGTCTGCCTTTGGCTCAGGTCATGATCCAGGAGTCCTGGGATCGAGCCCCACATCGGGCTCCCTGCTCGGCGGGAAGCCTGCTTCTCCCTCTCTCACTCCCCCTGCTTGTGTTCCCTCTCTAGCTGTGTTTTTCTCTGTCAAATAAATAAATAAAATCTTCAAAAAAAATAATGTTTTTGTTCTCATTTTCTTGGGGATGTTTCAGAAGAGCTGTACCTGAGATTGTGTAGAAGCTGATGGAAGGCGTAGCTTCCAGGGAGAGTGTAGGGCAGTGACAGAGACCAGAGTCAGGACAGCATCTCCTCTGTGCCCTCCAGAGACACCACCTCCTTCGCTGTGGTGGATGTGGAGCTGGGAAAAGGCAGTCCATGGGGGTCATTGGGTGTGGTATTCTGTCGTAGTCCGAATCATGAAACTTTGCATTGGTGGCAGATTAAAGGAGACCCCCTTTAATGGACTTGGTGAGGAGATACCGGTTCTGAGCCATCTCTCCCGTGCCTCCCACAGGAGGGAGGACAGCAAGGGACCAGGGAGGACGGCAAGGGACCACCACTGCTGCTTTCCGGCGCCGTCCAGCCAGATTTGGGGGTTCTCGTCTTGATCTGAGTCCCCACATACTACTCTTCCTTCTTGCTTAGAATAAAGAAGAAACTCCTTTCTTCTTTTTGGGGAAAATATTTGTCATCCAATGTGCTGCTTATGGTTTGGTGCCTTTGATTATAAATACTATTAAGGGACCCTGAGGCTCATTCTTAGACTCCTGACCGGAGCAGTTGGCTCTGCGGTTTTCTAGCCAGACTCACTGAGTTTCAGTGGCAATGAGGACTGCTTTAGTGTAACGATGACTATTATAGTGTTGTCCCCCATCCCTGGCTTGGGACGAGTTTGTGAGAATGACTGAGAAGTCAGTGTGCAGACTGAGAGTTCACCAAGTCGATCACGCGGACTGATTGTTCTCCTGTGCGCTGGCCACTCATTCCTTTTTGTTGAAGATGTACTTGCACAAAGACTGTGAGACTGTCTCTCATTGATTCAGGGCACATTCATCTTGGCCCCAAGATGCTTGCACATTTTAAGCGATGTTGAGGGGCTCCTTCAGAGTCTGTGAAGGTTGGGTGATCACATAGACCATCTGCCACATTCTGGAACCATCTACCACAGCTCTGGTCCCGTTTTGTCTTGATGCTGTGCCGCCCGCCCTTGCGGTTCCCACCCCTTCAGTTTGCTGGCTTGTGTGTGGCTCTCCCAGCCTGTTGACCTCGTTACTTCGGCCCTCGCTTTCTCATGCTGCCCGGACCGGCATCTCCCACCATCCACTCAACAGGCCTTGCCTGCCTGCTCTGTAGACCCCATTCTAGGTATGGGGGCTAGAGCACGGAGCCAGACGAGGTCCCTGCTCTCATTGTATCGGGAGCAGGAGAAGAGACACATGTGCCAGGTAAACAGGAGTTTGGGGAGGGAAAACGAAGCAGAGCAGGAGCGTGGAGTAATGGTGAAAACACGGTCTTCGACATGGGGATGTGTGAGGGAAGGGTGTTTCAGGCAGAGGAACCTGCACTGCAAAGACCCTCCTTACAGAAAAGATTTCGTGAGCACTAGCCAGGGGGCTGGCGTGGCTGGAGAGGAGTGAGCCAGGGGGCATTGTAGGATAAGCCTTCAGGGAGGTAGTAAGCAGGGGCTGGGTTGCACAGGGCCTCTGGGGTGTGATGAGGACTCCAGCTTTTGCTCTCAGTAAGGCAAGAAGGTACCCGAGGTCATAAGCAGAGAAGCGGAGTGACCTGACTTGTGCCTTAAATCTTCTGGTTGCTGTGTGAAGAGCATCCTGGGGGGGGG
>PITA01007404.1:0-19708 GCA_004023965.1 Spilogale gracilis
GGGGGCGCTCCAGACCTGCGTATCCAGCTGATCTAATGCCCTTCCCTCCCCGGAATAGGCGGTGCCCAGTTAGGCAGAGAAGGCAAGGGCTGATTCTCCCCCGAAGCCTCAGCTCTCCACGGTCTTTTCCGAAGACTTTGTCCTTCCTCTCACACACACACACACATTCCAGCCTAACCCATGGGCATCTGGGTCCTCTCCACCTGGAAAGTTACAGAATCTAACTCTCTCTGCCCCCATCTCCTGCTACCACCTTGGTGGAAACCGCAGCCGGCTCTGGGCCTCCCTACTCCTGCTCCTCCCCCTTCCGGTTCAGCCTGCACACAATCGCTCAAGCGATCCTTTGCTTTTTCTTTTTTTTTTTGAAATCAGATCCTTTCCTTTATTGGGATCTTCCATACAAAGTTTTTTTGGGGGAGAGTTAATTTATTTTTTAATATAAATTAGTTAATTAACATATCATGTGTTATTGGTTTCAGGGGTACAGGTCACACACCCTCCCCACCCGCCACCCAGCCACCCCGTCCCCCCACACATCCCCCCCACTCCAGCCACCGCCAGCTTGTTTCCTATGACTGAGAGTCTCCTATGGTTTGTCTTCCTCTCTGATTTTGTCGTTTTATTTCTCCCTCCTTCCCCTATGATCCTGTTTTATTTCTTATTCCACATATGAGTGAGATCACATAATTGTCTTTCTCTGATGGGCTTATTTCAGCAAACAATCCTTTTAAGCCAAAATCAGATGATGCTCTCTTTCTGTGTGGCTCCCCATTGTGTTCCGAGTAAAACCTGAAGCCTTTGCAACGGCCTCCCCGCCACCTGCTGCTCCCAGGTCTGTCGTCAGCTCCAGGGACTTGCCTGCTGCCCACTCTGCTCTAGCCCCAAAGGCCCTCTTCACACTCCGTGAAAATACCGCCAGCCGTCCCACCTTGGGGTTCTTGTCCTTGCCCTTCCAGCTGCCTGGAACACCATCCCCCGTCCAGATACCCTCATCATTTGCTCCCTTGTTTTATTTAGATCTCTGCTCAAATATCATATCCTCCTAGAGAGGCCTCCCCTGACCACCCTCTAAAAAAACAGAACCTGTTCCAAGACTCCCTGTCACCCTTACTTAGCTTAAATCTTCTCCATAGCGCTTATCAACACCTGACAAGTTCATTTCTGGACTGCCTACCCCATTAGAATGTAAGATCATCCATGAAGACAAAAATAACCACTTGCATTTGTTCTACGGCCGAAGCCTTCAACAGGGCCTGGCCTAGAGTAAACAGTCGGTACATACTGGTTCAAGGGATAGATGGATAGATGCGCAGGTGGATGCTAGGACTGAAAACCTGAAAGTTATCAGGAACCACGACAATTGTTCTAGCTCTCTGTCTGTACACCCACTCTTGCTCCCCAACTTTGTGTCTCTCAAAAGAGCAAATTCTATCAACCTCAGTGTTCATTTTTGGTGTGGGTAGCCCACCTTTGTTGGGACCAAAATTAAACTATGTGCAGATTCCTTGGGTAGAGCATGTGCTAGGGAGAAAATGGGATGTCTCCCTGGCACGAAGCATAGAGAACTTGGCAAAGAATTCAACAGAAGAGATTAACAGAGAGAATTCTGAAGAAACTGGAGAATTCCAGAAAGGAGGGATCTGGGGAAAGAGAACCATTATGTTATTTATAACACTAACCTAGGGTGTAGGGTAATCCTTTGGGTAAGGAAGGCTGGACAGGCTGAGGACAGATGACAAAGGCCAGAAGAAGTCTGAGCCTCATTCTGTAGAACTCAAGTTGCCATTGTGGTCAAAGGAGTGGATAATGGTGGAGTTATTTGGTCACTCTCTTCTAAACACCTGTCTACTCACAGACCTCTACAACCATATTACAAGGTTGTACATTCATATAGTTTGGAGCCAAGAGCTGATTTACCCATGCCACCTCTGGGCTGTGCCAACCCCTCTGTCATTAGAAAGTATGCAACAGACTTCCTCCGGGGAACAGAGCTTCTCCCTAAATCCAATTAAACATCATCCAACAAATAGAAATTAAGAAGCCCTCATGTGCAGGAAAAGTAAACTCCTGGCTCCAGTCTGTGAGTTGTGTTGTTGGCATGGTAAGGTATACAAAGATGGAATCATTAATTACCTGTTCATAAGAGGACACAATCAGGAGGTGGTTTGTATAATTCAGACCCTTTTAATTCAGTGGTCTTCAAAGTTGGCTACATATTTGAATCACCTGAATGATGGCTGAGTCCCAGACATAGAAATTCTAATTGAGTTAGTTGTGCATGAGATCCCAGTATGGAAAAAAAATTTAAGATTTTGTTTATTTCTTTATGTGTTTGTTTATTTGTTTGTTTGCTTGTTTGCTTGCTTGTTTAAGAGAGCAGAAGAGGGTTGTGGGGCAGAGGCAGATGGACAGACAGACTCCCCGCTGAGCAGGGAGCCCTACTCGGGACTTGATCCCAGGACCCTGAGATCATGACCTGAGCCAAAATCCAGAGTTAGCCACTTGACTGACTGAGCCAGCCAGGTGCTCTGCAAGGGAATTTTTAAAATTTCAATACAAGAGTACAGTCACAAATCACGGCAGCAACAGGACACATGAAAAGTCAGGGAGTTTAGTGGGCAGGAGGGATAGAGCAGGTGTTTTGAATAAGTACAGAGGTTGAGGTCCTATTTGGAGAGGAAACCATGTGGGCAGAGTCCTGGGAGCAGCCACACACATGGTTAGACCTGATATATTAAAGCCTGGAAAAGCTATGACCAAAACAAGATGAGATGTCTTATTCAGACACCTGGACCAGTGAGTTCAGTCCACTCTAGATTAGATGTTGAAGGCTTAGAACTAGGTCTCAGTTCCCATAGCTGATAACCTAGTAATTTGGGATAGTCACTAAATTTATTGTCATTCAGAGCAATGTCTCAATTTTACTGGTGTAATAGACTAGACCACCACTTAAGGAAATTCAGATCATGTTCTAGTAAGGATTTATTTTACTAATGGAGGGTGTGGGGACTGAAATCCTGCCTGGAGTGATTCACTCATCAAACTGGCACATGGTAGGGTGCTGTAAGGCCCACAAAAAGATATCTTATGGGTGGGAGGTCTAACAGTCTCTTATTGAACTGAATGATGTTCTCTATTTCTTCTGCTAAACAGCCAGACTGAGCCCACAGTCCACTGACTCACACAGAAACTATGTCCCTCACACTGTTGCTTTCACAAAATGCAGCCACATTTGTTCATAAAGCTTTGTAATTATTGCAACTGTGCAATTTTATTAAATATTATCTAAACCAATGAAATGAATGCAAAAAGATTTTATTTCTATGGAAACTAAGTTGAATACTTAGGAAAATCACAGCAAAGGCAATAAACCTTAAAAATTGTGTCCAGAATATAAAATGGTATCGCCATCCTGGAAAGCAAGGGCTATTTCTCAAAAGATTCAAAGCAGAAATATCATGGGACCCAGCTATCCTACTTCTGAGTATTATCCAGAGGAATAGAAATCAAGATCTTAAAAAACAAACAAAAAACCAAAAATATGTGCTCCCATATCATTGCAGCATTATCTACAATAGGCAAAGCATGGAAACAGCGTAAATGTCCATCAGTGGATGGATGCATAAAGAAAATGTGAAAACACACACACACACACACACACACACACACACACACACACACTAGAATATTACTCCGCCCTTAAAAGGAAATCCTGCCATTTGCAACATGGATGAATGTCCAAGACATTATGCTAAGTGAAATAAGCCAGACACACAAAGAAATATACTTCATAATCTCACGTACATGTGGAGTGTAAAACAGTTAAACTTATGGAAGCAGAGAACAAATGGTGGTTGCCAAAGTCCGGAGAGACGGGGGAAATGGGAAGGTTCTGGTTAAGGGTATAAAATTTCAGTGATGCAAGGTAAGTAAGATCTTTAGATCTACTATACCACAGAGTGCCTATAGCTAATAATACTGTACTATTTACTTAAAATTTGCTGAAAAGGTGGGTCTTATATTAAGGGTTCTTGCCACAAAAAAAGAAAGTAATAATAATAATGATGTTGAGGGAAACTTGGGACGATGATGGATGTAATGGCCTCAATCATGGTGATGGTTTTGCAGGTGGCCACTTATTCCCAAATTTACTTAGTTGCATACATTCAATATGCACTGCTTTTTTTTTTTTAATTTATTTATTTGACAGAGAGAGATCACAAGTAGGCAGAGAGGCAGGCAGAGAGAGAGGAGGAAGCAGGCTCCCCTCTGAGCAGAGAGCCCGATGTGGGCCTCGATCCCAGGACCCTGAGATCATGACCTGAGCCGAAGGCAGAGGCTTTGACCCACTGAGCCACCCAGGCGCCCATGCACTGCTTTTCTCATATCAGTCATATGTCAATGAAGTGGGGGTTTTTAATTGTCATCTAATTAGGTATGAGTGAAACAATCGTAAATGATTGGGGTACTTCATAACATCCAGAACTCTAAGCTCCTAATGCCTTGAAAGTATTGTACATTTTGATTTCACTTGAAAGAGACTAACCCTAGAGCTTGTAGCTGATGCGTTATGCATGAGGCTTGTGTGTGAAAGACAATGTATATCCCCAATCAGTAACTCCACACTCAACATAAAAGACCACATCAAATGTTGGTGAAAGGATGTATATTTATGTGCTTTGAGTTAAAATAAAAGGGCCAAATTATGTGCTATTTTATTATCAGCCCATTTGATTGGTCTTCCAAATGCTTCATCATTAGAGATGAGTTCTTCCCGACTCTGACAGCCCCGCAAGTTTTTTTTTCAAGGTCAGGTGATAATGATGAATAAGAAAGCATTCTGCAAACAAGAGAAGGCTACACAAGTAGCCATATAAGGAGTTGCTTGTTATCTTGTTAAGTTTTGTTTTGCTTTTTAATATGGAGTGCAACGCTCTAGGCATCTTAGGTGATCAATGAATTGTAATGAGGATGTGTTTCAGCGCTCCTAGCTTCTCCCCAGTTCCCGTCTACATGAGCACCACCCCTTGGGTTGTCAAGACTCCACCAGTCTCTACACGAGGAATTATTCATTAAAGGATTGCTAGCAGCTGCTACAAATGAGACGGGCTTAACACAGCAGAAGTTTATTTCTTGCTCAATGTAATAATCCAGTGCAGTAGTTCCCAATTGACAGGTGTCTTGATGTAGGATTCAGAAACCCAAGTGCTACCAGCCCCTGGGGCTTTAGAGTTCTGCAGCCCATCTGCAGATGAGAAAGACAAAAGAGTTTCCCAAAGGAAGGCATGCACAAATCATGTCTCCCCTCAACCACTGGTTCTGAAGTGACTAGCCTTGGCTGCAAGTCATTCCGGAAAATGCAGTCCCAAGTGAAATCTAAATAAAGTCTGGGATTTTGTTAATAGTACTTGCGTGTGCTTTTCTAAATGGCAGCCACTTCTCCAGTACCAACTGGGTGTCCTACAGATCAATTCAATTCCCAACACTAACTACCCAGAGGAAGGACAGACCTCACAGGTTAAAGACTGAGTCCTACAAGACTGCTCCCACTTCAGACATCATCAGCTCCATATGAGGTACCCAGCTTACCCATTCGGGCAGCTTCGTAAGACTCTACCGAATGGTGACAAATATGAGGTTCTCACAACCCCCTCCTCAGGTTTCATAATTTACTAGAATGACTCACAGAATGTAGGAAACACTTTACTTACAATAACCAGTTAATCATAAAGAATACAACCAAGGAACGACCAAATGGAAGAGTGGAGCAGAGCTGGGTATTGGGACAGCGGGGTGGCATGGCACAGAGCTTCCAAGCCCTCCAGCACACTGATGGTTTTTCCTAATCCAGACGCCGTCCTAATCTTGTTATTCAGGAGGTTTTATCAAAGCTGTGTAATGTAGACACGATTGATTAAGTCATTGGCCGTTGGTGATTGAACTCAATCTGTAGTCCCCCCTTTCCTAGAGTTTGGGGTGTGGGGTGCTGAAAGTCCAACCCTCAAATCTCAGGCTTGGGTCCTCTGGCAACCATCGCCATCCTGAAGCTATCAAGTTCCATCACCGCCAAGAACCATCTCATAGCAGTAACTCAGGTGTGGTCATATGGGGGCTTGTTATGAACTACAAAAGACAGTGCTATTACACAAAAAATTCTAAGGGGTTTAGGCGCTCTGTGCCAGAAACTAGAGACAAAAACCAAACATATATCTTGTATTATATCATACTGAAGCACAAATATAGATTTCTTAGATTTAACAAATGCACCACAGTAATGGAAAAAACTAACATTAAGAGAAAACATTAAGGCAGAACAGTGAAATTGGATCCCTGTCTCATACTACTCACAAAAATTAACTCAACCTGGATCAAAGACTTAACCATAAGACCGGAAACCATAAAAATCCTAGAAGAAAACAGGCAGAAAGCTCATCACCATCTGCCTTGGCGGGGGGGGGGGGGGGGGGGGGGGCTGGGTGGTTCAGTCAACTGAGCATCTGACTCTTGATTTTGGCTCAGGTCATGATCTCAGGGTTGTGGGATCAAGCCCCACATCAGGCTCTGTGCTGAGTACGGAGCCTGTTTGAGATTCTCTCTCTCCCTCTGTGTCCCCCTGCACTCGTGCTCTTGCTCTCTCTGAAGACAAAACAATGTCTTGGCAATATTTTAATATGACACCAAAGCACCAACAAAAGCAAAAGTCAACTAACTGACATCAGACTCAAAAGCTTCTGCACAAAAAACAAGTAACAAAATGAAACAGCAGCCTACCGAATGGAGGTTCAGCAAACCATGATGAGCTAAGGGGCTAATATCCAAAATACATAGAGAACTGACACAACTTAATAATACCAACAAAAGATTCTGATTTAAAAATAGGCAAAAGAACTAAACAGACATTTTCCCTAAGAGAACAGCAAAATGTCTAAGAGACACATGAAAAGATCCTCAGCATCACTCATCATCAAGGAAATGTAGATCAAAACCACAATGAGCTACCACCACATACCTGTTAGAATGGTCATCATCAAGACAAGAGACAACAGGGGTTGGAAAGGATGTGCTAAAAAAGGGGATCCGTTTACACTGTTGGTGAGAATGTAAATGAGTCCAACCACCATGGAAAACAATATGGAGGTTTCTAAAAATATAAAATAGAATTACCATATGTTGCAGCAATTCAATTTCTGTATATAAATAAGTCATGGGGATAAAAGACACAACATAAGGAATATAGTCAATGCTATTGGAATAGCGTTGTAATGTGATGGATGGTAGCTTATGGTAAGCACAACATGCAAGAAACTGAATCACTTAGGTTGTACACCCAACTTAGGTTGTACACCCAAGTTGTAGACTTGGTTGTACTAATGTAACATTGTGTGTCTACTATACTAAAAAAAATTTTTTGAGATGTGATGCATTTACACAATAAAACACTATTCACCCTTAAGAAAGGAGGATACCCTGCCATTTGCAACAAAAATGGACCTTGAACCCATTACGTTAATTGCAGTAAGTTAAACTTAGAAAGACAAGTACTACATCACTTCCACCTGGAGTCTAAAAAAGTCAAACCTGTAAGAAAAAAAAATGGTAAAATCAGTGGTTACTAGGGGATGAGTACTAAATCAGCTTAAGAGATCTAGTGCACGGCATAATGAAAAATAGAAAATAATATTGTACTATGATGATGTGATGTGATCAAGAGTGCTTGAAAGCAATCATATTATAGTGTGTAAATATATAAAAGCAATATCCTATGTACCTTAAACTTATAAAATGTAATATCAAATTTATCAAATAAAAAATAAAATAAATAAAATAAAATGGAAATGGAAAAAATGTATTAACATTAAGGGAAAGTGGATGAGGGGTATATGGGAACTCTATTATCTTTGCAATGTCTCTGTAAATCAAAAATTATTCCAGAATAAAAAGCTATTCATATGACCATACCTGCACTAACTCTGTCCAAAGCCCATGACCCAAAACAAATGATAACTTTGCTTTCCTGAATTTGGCAAACTCCAGGAATTCCAGAAATCTGTCTTGACCTTCTATATCACATAGACCTTCCCAAATCATTCTCCAGGCATTGCCACTGTATGAAGTTTTAGTTTCTTCTTCCCCTTCCCGTAGTCCTGATGGATCTGTAGCTGAAGGAGCTAAGGGCAAAAATCCAGCCCAGAGCCTGTGTTTGTTAATAAAGTTTTATTAAACACAACCATGGTCACTCATTTACATATTGTCTATGGCTGCTTTCATACTATGAAGGCAGAGCTGAGTCATTGTCACAGAGACCATAATGTCTGTAAAACCTAAAATATTTGCTATTTTGTCCTTTAAAGAAAAAATTTGCAAACTTCTGCTCTGTTAAATTGAACTCTCTGTCCAAATAGGCACTACCCTAGGAAGCTAAGCTCTATGGTTTTCTCTGACTGCCCAGGAGAGAGTGCTGCCTGGGGAAGACAGGTCTCAATTTCTCTCATACATCAGCACACATTGCTATAGACTGAATGTTTGTGTCCCCCGCAGAATTCATATGTTGAGACCTAATCCCCAGTGCGATAGTAGTACGAGGTGGGGCCTTTGGGAGGGGAATAAGTCATGATGACAACACCTTCGTAACTGGAATTACTGCCCATATAACAGAGTCCCCATGCCTCCCCCATTCATGTGGGGACACAGCAAGACATCCATCTATGGACCAGGAAGGGTCTTCACCAGACCCTGAATCAGCTGCTGCCTCAATCTTGGGCTTCCCAGCCCACACAGCGGGGAGAAATACTATACACACAGTTTATAAGCCATCCAGTCTGGTATTCTATTCTAGCAGCCTGAAGGGACAGGGACACCCACACTCCTGATACTCTATAA
The DNA here is from genome assembly GCA_004023965.1 of Spilogale gracilis. Lineage (NCBI taxonomy): Eukaryota > Metazoa > Chordata > Mammalia > Carnivora > Mephitidae > Spilogale > Spilogale gracilis. Next base: position 8,881 of record PITA01007404.1, read on the forward strand.
AGACAGCAAATCACTTTGATTTTCCCGAGCACCCACTCAGCATCAAGGGAACTTTCTGAGCCATAGAAGAGCTCTCACCAGTGGTCACTGTTTGAAAATACCTTAATGAGAGCAGCTTTTAAGCACATCCCTGTGGACTGCTTCCTTGCAGGGGTGGCTCGGTCACCCTGTCGGATGCTTCCTTCCTCTCACGCCGGTGCCCCCTGAGCAGCAGATCTGTGATTTGTCTTTTTGTCTTTCTACCCACTGCAAGGGCTGGTTTTTTGTTTTTTTTTTGTGGGGTCTCTTTGGTGTAATTTTCCCTTAAATAGTGCAGTTTCTCCACCAGTTTTAGGCCGCTGTCTGAACAGAAAGCACAGAACAGTTTTTGACCAAAAGCTCCTTGGAAAAAGGTGCAGTTTGTTCTTGAATCCCTTGAGTCAGTAGAACAACTGAAAAGGAGATGCTGCGCAGTAGAAGTTCGATAAATCGCATTGAATCGAGACGAATGATTAAACTGTACTTCACACGTAATGTAACCCATATCCCCCTTTTCATCAGCCATGTCTACATGGTGGTGGCTTTCTATTTTCTCAGTTAATGCTTTCCTGTCAGACTCCAGTCTCTGTGGAGGTGAAGGCTGGTGCAAACATTTAGCAGCTGTGCAACCTCGGGCAAGTCACTTAACCTCTCTGTGCCTCCAGTTCCTCATCTGTTAAACAGGAGCCATGATGGCACTTCCCTTAAAGTAGTGATAAAGGATTACATATCCAGTATGTGGAATCATGTCAAGCAAATAATATTAACAAGAAAACCAATCTCTTAGGATACACCCATGTCACTGTCTATGAAACATCTAAGAAACTAGGCGGTTTTGTCAGTACAGAGCTTACTCAGGCCTCATTGCAGATGCCAGGTAGAGGGAAGGAGGTACCCCCACTAGGAGGTATGAACTTTGGGTGGCCATTTTTTCTATGGTTTCTGAACAGTGCCACTTTTGAAAACTAGTTCGTGGAAGATGAGCTCTTAACTGTTGCAATGATGTCCTTGTGTCCTTCCAGAGACTCACATAATAGTCCCAGACTTGTATAACCAAGATTATAGCTTTCTCAATTCATAGCTTTTTAAATTATGTGTTCGGCCATTGAACTTGGAACAATATCACTCCCTTACAGTGAGCAGATCCAGATATCCACTCTGCAGAGACCCATCCTTCTGGCCCTGGTATGGAGAACCACCAGCTCAGATCCCTATCCTCTCATGATATGTTGTACTAAGAGGACCCTGTGCCTTTTTCTTCCAGTTATCTCTGTGGAAACTTTCTTAAGCCAACCAATATAGATATTTTGGGATTATAGAACCTTCAAATAGAGTCATACATAGTATTCCTTTTTCTCCCTAGGGGACCCGTGGTTCCTACACCCACAGCCCATCTCTTTCCAGGAGAAGCTCTGCCTATTGAAGGTACTAGAAGGGGGAGCCTCTATCAGGCCATGTATGAGCCCACCCACCCGCCTAAGAGCTACTCGACTGTTGAGGTTGGAAGCCAGGTAGGGCCACTTAACTTGAGAAGCAGCTTAAACTCTTCCTCTGAGGTATCTGTTTCTTAAATTATTTTTTTCCTGCCCCACCAGTTACTAGCTATCCTTATTTTTCTCCCCAAAAGTAATGCATTATTTATGCAGTTAAGATATTTCTCACCTGTGAGATATACTCATCATTTTTTTTAAGATTCATTTATTTGAGAGAGAGCGAGAGAGCGAGCGAGCATGTGTGTAAGCAGGGGAAGGGGGGTAGGAGGAGAGGAAGGGATAGAATACCAAGCATGGAGCCAGATGTGGGACTCAAGCCCAAGACCCTGAGATCATGACCTGAGCTGAATGCAGACACTTAACCAACTGAGCCACCCAGGCACCTCTGTTCATCAGGATTCTTCATGTGAACTTCTGACGGCTCTTAGGGTCATGTTATCTTGATCTGTGTATTGCAAATTCAGTATATGTCTGCACCCCATTTCAGTTAAACTTTGTCTACCCTCCTAAAGTGTGTCTGAAGTTGACATAAGAAGTTTTATTCTTGAAATGCTTATGAACAGCTCAGATTTCGCCTGAGGATTTTGTACTCCATTACTCAGAAATTATACAATTATGGTTAGAGCCCTGAGGGGCACACTGGTCCATTTTCTGCGCCATGAGTAAACTTCCATTCATTCACTTAACATTGGTTCTGTGACAGCAGTAAACAAGACCGGCCCAGAGCCTGCCATCAAGAGCTCATAGTTCCAGTGCGGAGAGGCAGACAAATAAACCAATAATTACAATAAAGAGTCATAAGGATTATGGAAAAGCAAAATCTGAACGGTGTGTTCTGAAGGTATGTGGAAGGAGAAATTAATCCTGGGAGAGAATAGGGAGATATAAGGGCAAGGAAGCTGATTCAAAGAGGGCAGATCTCAACTGCATCTTAAGGGCAAGGATTTAGCTGAAGAAGACAAGGAGGATATTCCAGACAGAGGCTAGAATATGTTCAGGCACATGCAGAACATCCCTGGTGCACAGTGAGTTACAAGGACTGTCACAGGACTAATACAGAGCCAGGCTGAAGGTAAGTGAGTCTGGGCCCCATATACCAGGGAAAGAAAGTTTGACCATATTCTGTAGAACACAGGTGTGAAAGTGACACATTCCGGTCAGCCGAGGAGTGACCCCAGCCCTCCGCCACAGTCTGTGTGAGCTGACACAGAGGCTGAGGGGACAGCCCCTCTCTGGGCTGTGCATTCTTGGAGCAGAGGAAAAAAAATGGTAGCAGAACCAGGCGATGGTTCTTAGAGCTTCTGCTGTGGGCCTTCACATGATCCCACCTGTATTTCATTGGCCAAAACCCTCCCCCCTCCATAGGCTGGTTAATGTAATTTCTCCTGCAAGCTGGGTCTAGTGTTACAGAACCTGGACCGGATCCTGACGGAAGAACTAAGTGGCAGTCGGAGACTTTAGAGGATCAGAGGTTCATCTGACACTGGCAGGCCTAGGGGAGTGTTCTCCAGAGGTGAGCTCCGAGTGCAGCAGAGAGGGTAATTTATACCCTTCGACTTCTGCATACTTGGTACTTTTGGTGCAAGCGCAGGAAATGGGGTAGGGAAGAAGAACCCGGAGGGGCTTTGAGACAGGGACTGGAATTCCCTTGCTGGTTTGGTCGGCCATGTTAGACTACAGTTTTTCCCTTACCACTCCCCATTTTGATGCCCCTTTAAACACTTAGTTTAGAGGGCATCATTATCACCTACCGTGGGCCCAGAGCCCTGCAAGGCTGGGCAGAAGCTCGCCTGGTAACAGTGTTTTCTATGAACTCAGCCATCCAGCCTGAGGTTCCTAAGGTTGCCCAATAAACAATAACAAGTTTCTGGGAGAAAGTCCAATCAGAAGGGGCAGCAGTGAAAAGTCCGACTGCTGGGGGGACAGATATCATGCCAATGATAGCCCAGGACCACGGAGAATAGATATTCATCAATTGGTGGGGTCTCACCAAAGGTGGAGCCAGAGCTGGTCCGTAGGGTCTGGTTGGGCTTTCCACTGGTGTGATTCCTCATCTGACTCATGATCCTTCTTTACTCTAGAGTGGTGAACCCATGGGGTGACACCCAAGACCTTGAGGGCAGTAGAGGTGGTTAGAACAACAGTGTGGGGCCATGTCCCCTGTGCTTTGAGGGAGTCCTTTCTAAAGCATCTTGGGAGATGCACCTGAGAGTTTCTCCCAGGGCTTGGAAGTGCTGGGACACTTCTGGGTCTCCAATCTGTTCGAGGTCTCCTCTAAGCTTGCTCATTATGGGGGAGGGCGGGGAGGTGGTCTGCCATAGAGCCTCTGAGGCTACAACTATGGGAATCTTTAAAACCCAGGTGACTAGAATCAACAAGATCAATGACCTCCAACAGTTACGCTCTATAGAAGTATGATGTTCAGGTCCAGGCATAACAGCAGCTGGATTTAAAGTTTGACAGGTTTTAGGTATTATTTTAAGCATTAGAAAGTCTGCCTCCCATCATCTATTAGGGGGCCTTTGGTCTCTTGTTTAGCTTAGGTAAACATTATTCAAAGACAATCAGAACTGGGATTTAATATCCACAAAGGTACATTGTTGAAACATAATTTTTCTCTATAATAACCCTCATTTCTAGAGATAGCGAAATAAGACTAACTTGTTTGAAAAACAATTTAACAAATAGCATAACTATTTACATAAGCTCAGCAAAATTGATCATATGTATCTTTCAGAATCTGCTTTGCTGGAACTTTTTTCATAAGGAATCTCTAGGTCGAAATTTTAGTAGCCTCTCCAGGCCAGAAGCCAAGTCAAATACTTGCCATCAGATATGCCTGCAATGCCTGTAAATTTGGGCGGCTTCTTCTTCATGAGGCCCCCAATATTTCTTGAGGTCCCTTCACCTGCCAAGAAGTGGCATTCTTTACTCACCTTTGAGGCTGCTGGAAACTCTGTAAGACAACAGTTCCAAGGGGCTTTATGGCTCCAGGTTTCATAAAGTCAGCCTTAGTTCCTTAAAGCTGTTGATCATATCTGAGTCTACACATGTCTCTCAAATAAGACATTCCAGTCAATGCCTTGGTAAAATAACCAATGTTTTCAATGGTGTCCTGTTGCAAGGAGAACAGATTCTTACTGAACTTATGCAAATAACTATGATTGCTATGGAAGAAAGAACACTTACTGAGACCTTTTGAACTTCAGAGGGTTCAGGTAGAGAGAAAAGAAATACTTCAATTTGTTCACAAGTGAATACTTTGAGCTTTTCTTAATATGGAAGAGTCAGCATGTTTTAGATAAGAGTCATAACACTCTAATCATCCTTTTAGTTCATTTAGTCCCATGGTCCTAATTCTTATTTAGTTTGAGTGCGACTTTTAGTTAGTTCTGGAAATTCTTACTCATTTCAATTTTGATCTTAAAGATACTGAATACCTGTTTTTGTCCTAAAAGTCCTTTACATGAACTTCCTTGAAGTTGAAACTCATTGTTTTTAAATATTTTTACTTATTTGACAAAGAGAAACACAGCCAGAGAGGGAACACAAGCAGTGGGAGTGAGAGAGGGAGAAGCAGGCTTCCCGCTGTGCAGGCAACCTGATGCGGGGCTCGATCCCAGGACGCTGGGCTCATGACCTGAGCTAAAGGCAGAGGCTTAATCACTGAGCCACCCTGGCGCCCCAAAACTTATTTTTGCAAGACAATAAGAACAACTGTAAATGACAAAACCTCAGAAACACGCACTGCCAATGGTCCAAACAAAAGTTCACCAGGATCCGAGTGACAAGGAAGCTTATTCTGCGACGGGCAACACTTCAACAGTCAGAACACTGATGATCTTGTATCCGTCCATCAAAACGCTGGGAGCTGCCCATCATGACCTCCGTGAGAGCTACAGCACCCGCCCGAATGTAAGCCAAGGGTTATCAGTTGCTTACCAGTACTTCCAGAGTGACTCAGCTTGTCAAATAAAAGGCCTTTTATTTTCTATCAAGGACAGACAAATGGAGAATACTTTGTCTTTTGAACCGAGAGAAAGCCGACTTTCAATCTTATACCAATGTACTTGAAAATCCCTTCATTTCAGTCTTGGTCCATCCCGACCACATCTAAAATTCTGTTCCAAAGTTTTCCCTCCATAAACCTTCTACAACTTTCCTTTGCATTCAGATTTTGTGCCAAGCCCGTTCTTTCCAAAAAACCATCTCATTTAGGACAAAATTACCTTCTTTTACCTCCAACAAAAATGCATCCCTATTCCTTATCTTTCTTACATATCTCCTGTTTTTCCACATACAGAGTTGTTTCCCTTATTTCCATCAGTCTTAGTTGCAGTTAGCAGAATTTTGTACTCTTGAGAGACCTTCATCTCTAGGGAAGACCAAGAAGTAATTAATTGTGAACTGTTAGACCAGCATTCCTTAGATGGTGAATTTGTGAATCATCGTAGCTCAAAACATGCTTACCAACAGATTTGAATATCCCTAGTTTCTTTTTTTTTTTTTTTAAGATTTTATTTATATTTGAGAGAGAAACACAGCCAGAGAGGGAACACAAGCAGGGGGAGTGAGAGAGGGAGAAGCAGGCTTCCCGCCGAGCAGGGAGTCCGATGCGGGGCTCGATCCTGGGACTCCGGGGTCATGATCTGAGCTGAAGGCAGATGCCTAATGACTGAGCCAGCCAGGTGCCCCTAAATATCCTTAATTTCTTTGAGATAAGAAGTCAAAAGCACAAACTATGTCCAGTAATTAATGACTTACCACTTCGTCCTATTTGGAAAGACCTAGATGTCTAAAGAATTTAACTCCATTCATCATCCAAGCGAAACTTTACATTTCAATTTACCAAAGACTTTCAAAGCTATCTTAACAATTACCAAGAAAACTTTGAGACAATCTACCACCAGTTAACCATCTTTTTGTTAACAAACTGCAGCAGAAATAACACAAGGTTATTTGACCTTCAGTAAACCCCGACTGAATAAAATTTTCATGTTTACGGCTGATAACTTAGAGACGCGTCTATCTTAATTAAACCAACCCACCTGGATCCTCCCCGAGGTCACTTGTTACCTGGGTCATGTGGGGAAATCTGGAATGGGCCGTGTCGCGTGCAGGGGGTGCTCTTCTCGTTCTTAGACAGTGAAGAGAGGAGCTACCCTGGGGGCTGAGGCACTTAGGATGGTCTAGAAGGGTCTAGAAGCCAGTAATGCAGGCCGCACCCAAGGTGGTGCAGAAACGGGAGAAGCGGGATCGGGAGGCAGAAGAGGCACAGTGCTGCCCATGCAGAGAAAGGGTTCCTGGTTCAGGAGCTCATCGGCTCCAACAGAGCAGATGCCACGTTTTCCCGCCAACAAGGTGGGGGAGGGGCCAGAGAAGACAGGAAGTTCGGGGAAACAAAGGGAGTTTCAGCAGCTGCTTGGGAATTTTCCTTAAAGTCCCAGTCCTGAAGGATGCCTGGGATGGTGACCAGAGCAGAAGGCAGACGCTCAACCGACTGAACCATCCAGACACCACCCCCCACACCCAAAACCACACCCAAAACGTAAGGATGAGAACTCCTGTTATCTTACATCCTGTTTCTGTCTGGATCAAGTTTCCTGTGGGCTGCCAGAGCTGCTCAATCAGGGGTCCCCCCACACCTGCCACTCAGAAGAAGCAGGAGCGCTGTCCTCCTGCAGCTCAGCCTCAGGTCCCAGGTCAGAGGAGGACTGCAGTCCCTGTGCTTCCTGACGTGCTCATCCTGGTCCAGGGCTCATCCGCATTGCTGCCTCTGATGCCCCGGGGCAGGGCTTCCCTGATAGGCTTCGCTTCCTTACAGCCTTTGGGTTCTCTAACCTGGGTTACAAATATCCTACTAGCACAGAATCAGACCCACGCGGGCAGAGTTTGGGGTATCTGAAGCCAAGAATCACTATGTGGGAACTGGTCAGGGTGGTCCAGGAGTCCTGACCATAATTTTGTAAATGACCTGGACAGTGGGTAGATCGTAGGGCACCCTTGGAGAGCCAGTCGACCCCAAAGGTGGCCCATTCTAGTTCTCATAATGTGCCTACTTTTCCAGATATTTTCATCTTATAGTCTGTTGAGATCCCTTCTTAAAATTTTTGGGCATACAGTCCAAGACCGTGGGTTTCCACCCATGCGAGCAGGGGCTATCTTGTCCTTCCTGTGTGTTCCCTCCCTTTGTCACTGACACAGAGACAAACAAAGGATGGGTGTCCCTGCAAAGGAGAGACCAATCAGATGCCTGCCTATCCGCCCTCCTGGAGACTTGGGTACCTCTTGGCCATAGTGACTCTGCATTAACACCGGACTGGTGCCCTCGAGGGACTTAGACCTTATGAGGTCACCAGAGAAACAGGTTGGGGCCTACTCGGACTCCACAGGCTTCTGGGCACCTAAGGGTGCCCGGCCGTGCAGCCACAGAATCAGGCGGCTCGCAAGCCAGGTCAAGGTGCACATTCACACCGAAGTCATTACAGCTCCTCCCTCCCCAGGAGGCCCTGGCCTGGGGGATTCCTTTTGGAAATTCCTTCCTGTCCCCTCTTCCAGTGGCAGGGGGTTCCAGACCTGAGGGACCTCCCACCCTTGGGACCCAACCCATGAGACCTCTAAAAGATCTGAGAGGTGATCAGTCCCTCCTTCCACACTGACGGGTGGGCCTGATGGGGTCCAACGTTGGGACCAGGTCTTCACCTGCCAAGTCTCCTTTGAGTCCCTTGGGAACAACGAGATGGGGCGGGTCCGAGGTGACCAGGTGGGAGACTGCCCAAAGATGAGGCAGGGTGCACCTTCTCCCTTCCGACCCCTCGCTCCTCACCGCCCCGCTGTTGTCCCAAAGCCATGGCAACAACTGGCCAGCACTGTTGGGTTTCTGGGTCAGGGAACCAAGTGTTAGGGAACCTGGACTGAATCCTGGCAGAAGAACCAAGCGGCACTTGGAGACTTTGTAGGATCAGAGGCTTATTGAACACCTGGGGGCTCCAAGGAGAGTGTTTCCCAAGGTCTGAGCCCTGAGCACAGCAGGGAGGGTAATTCGTACCCTTCTACTTCCGCATACGTTTGGGGGAAATGCGGTAGGGAAAAAGAACCCGGAAGGGCTTTGAGACAGGGACTGGAGTTCCCTTGCTCGTGTGGTTGGGCAGTTTTTCCCTCACCACTAGTAAAAGGACATTGTTGGGCTGGCTGAGAGACGGGGCACCCCAAATGGCAGACATCGCAGACGGGGTCAAGATGGCTGATCTTCCCACCAAAGCAGCCATGGCCACCACGTCATCTCCATCAAAACCTAGACAGGAGACCAAAACTTTCCAGCCGGGACTTTCCAGCCAGGGACCAGCCCCCCTCGTCTGGACTTTCCCCACCCCAGCCAATCACCTAGGGACACAATGTTCCCTTGCCTAATATGGGAAAAAACTCACTTGAATTCGGACCCAGAACCAATAGGCTTAAAAACCCCTGCACTCCCCAACCCCAGGCTTCCCCACTCTCCTCTCCCGAGCCACGGAAGGTCGCCCAAGGGTGCGGGCAAGAAAGCTCATCCTACGATCATTTTGCCTTGGGGTCTCTTTCATTCGCCTAAAAAACCTTACAGGCATAATGAGTGTTTTAAACAAATTATTTTAGTTACCACTGTAGCCAATATTTAAAACGACAGATGGCACAGAAAAGGCAGGACTTCCAAGTTTTATTGAGGAAAAAAACCCTCAAAATACCTGGCAATAGGGCGCCTGGGTGGCTCAGTGGGTTAAACCTCTGCCTTTGGCTCAGGTCATGATCTCAGGGTCCTGGGATCGAGGCCCGCATCCGGCTCTCTGCTCAGCAGGGAGCCTGCTTCCTCCTCTCTCTCTGCCTGCTTCTCTTCCTACCTGTGATCTCTCCCTATGTCAAATAAATAAATAAAATCTAAAAAAAAAAAATACCTGGCAATGACCAGTGGGGGGGGCAGGGAGGTTCTGTTTCTCTTGTGCCAGCAGCTGGCTGGAGCTGAGCTCTAGCCATGGCTTTGAGACCAAGGAATGCCTCCCAACAGTGGGACCCAGTCCTGACCACCTCCTGCTCACTCACTCACTCAGGTTCCCTGCCCGGCCAGGATCATGAACAGGAACAAGAGGTAGCCTTGTTTTGGAAGGAGGAAAGTGACTAGACTAGTTTCAGTATGAGACTCTGAAGTTGAGGGAGACCCTAGAACAGAACCAGGAAGATCGGTTAGGAAGTCACTGCAATCATCAGTGATCTAGCCTAAGCCTGTGGCTTTAAGAAAAAAACAAAAAAAAGACTCCAGGCTCTACCCAGGGTCAGCCAGCCAGCCTGAGCACTCAGCCAGCTGCCTGGGGGCAACGAAGGCATCATGAAACCAGAATAAAAATGGACATCGGCAAGCTTGGCTTTAATACCATCTCTCCGCTCCACCCCGATCCAAAAGAAAAACCAAGCTGAAGTCGGACTCCCACGGGTGCCTCCCTCAATGCTGGGTTGGGGGGAGACATTCTAACAGGTGCCAATTCCCTCTGCTCTTTTCTCCCCCTACCCGCCTTCCCTTACCAGCCTCTCCTCCCTCCCCCAACCCGCTGTTGGCCTAAATTAAGTTTTCAAAAGGCCGAGAGGCTCTGTGCTGCTTTTCGGTGAAGAGCATTGAATTCAATAAAACATAATTATTGATTTAATTAAAGTAGTTGCTCTGTGAGAAGTGAAGCTTTTTAATAGGCAGCAGAGATGGAAGTGCCCTCATTCATTGCCAGTGTAGCTTCTGAAACAAATCCGGCTGCCTTTTTAATAGGCCAATTCTAAGTGCGGCTCTGAAATGGATCCTGCAGCCATGGGCGGTAATTCCACCAGTGAATACGGTGCCTTTCTCATTGGCTGCCTTTCAGGACTGGGAGAGGAGGCGCGGTGAGCCCCCGAGAGCCCCGAGAGCCCCAAAGAGGAGATGAATCATGCATTGTCCTTCTTCTGGGGGCCCTCTGTGTTCCTTTCTGCTTCCTTGTACTTACACTTGAAAGGAAACGTAGGACTGGGGACTGTCGCGCTGTGGGGCTCCACATCATCTCTTGATCTCCTCGGAGGGAAGAGCTGCCCCAGAGGACTGGCAGCCTTCAGAGGCGGCTAGACCCCGGTGCCCCACCACCACCGGGCAGGGGCAGACCCCCAGAGAGAAAGAAACACAAGAAGGAGCGTGGAGGGAAAGGTTGTCCTCCTTGACACCTTGCAGCAGAACCTGTAAGGCCACCAGGAAGGCAGCCCCCCTCCCCGACACACCCTTCCTTCAGCACCTGCCCCCTGGGTAGGGACACACACACACACTCAACTCT